>JAUELG010028417.1:1181-11704 GCA_031471515.1 Dendraster excentricus | reverse complement strand
ATTTTTACCTTTTATGTATGCTCACTCATGCATGGCATGGCAGATCAAGTTAATTTTCACGGAGACGTTAGCCAATACGTTTAGCAATATTCCCTCCAAATTATGTTTTTCAAACTTTATTTATTAAAAAGTTACGCCATGTTGATTAGGGGGGGGGGAACTTACTTTTTTGTTGTGTTTATTTAAGTGATAAGTATGTTATCTTTCAAAAATCAGTCGTTAAAAACAAAAGGGTACTCTCTGAAACATTGGTTTGAACCATTTTCTTTTTTAACCTCCCACTTCCTCTCGTTTTTCACATTCTTTAATTGTCTTCAGAATAAAGTTCTGAGATTGTCTCTCGCCAACTGTAGCCAGTACCAAACCTGTGAGGAGTGCATTGGTGAAGGAGACGGGTTCTCGGGAGATCCGTACTGCGGGTGGTGCACTCTAGAAGCAAGGTGGGAGTATAAGTATATCTAACCATTGTCGTCCAAAGATTTCAATGATTCCAAAAAACAGCATGTTTATTAGTTTAAATCATTATCAAAGCAAGATTTAATAAAATATATACACCTGGAAATCACGGATCCACACCATACTTCCGGGTACACGAAAGCCTGGGGTTATACCCTTGCTTATAGGTTTTTTCGCTAACAATGTATTCTTCTGAATTATATAATTTTTTTTTTATTAAATACACATTTTCCCCATCATGTTTAGCAGCACCTCAAGCCTCTTGATTTTGGAAACGCCGCTCCATGCTAAAATTCATAGTTTAGTCCGCGTTATAGTTCAAGTTTTGCAATTTTCTTTCTTTCAAACTTGTAGATGTTTACGATTCAATGATTGTCCTTTGTCGACTGAATCGTCCCGCTGGCTTCCCGTCAATAGCCTGGAGTGTGTTAACATCGCAGACATACAGCCCTACCACAGCCTGCCAAATGGTATGAATGAACAACAGGTGAGTCTTGGCATTATTTATATAAATTATTTCTTTGACCTACTTGACTTACGCCTTTCACTCCATCGATTAGTTGCGGGGTGGCACTACACGATTTTCCCGCCATTCATTTCGGTTTATTCCCAGGGGTGTATAGCCTATGTAGGAGTTTAAATTCCGATTTGAGCAGTCTCATGTGATGTCGTCTGTCCATCCCTCTAGAGGTCTTCCATGTGACCTGGCCCCACCTATTCTTCATTCTCGTGCTACGTTGGGATAGCGTTTTGGAGGCATTCGTAAATCATTTCTTTACCGTTGTGCCAAAAGTAACGAAATTTACAGTCTTGATTTAATAATCCAGCCGTGTGATAGCGATTTTAAATGATCTAATTATTCATAGTATAATCAAAAATTCCAAATGATTTCGCGAAGTAAAACTTGGGTAGTTATCTGTTTCAAAACATTATTTCCATATTTTTTGTTAACTATAATATCCAGACATATACACAATGACATTGAATGGATATGTTTATGTCGTCGTTTGCACCTTATTTAAGATATCTCTTACCGTCGAGCAACTTCCTGACCTTCGAGCCAGCTACCAGTACACCTGTGCCTTTGACCATGATGACGTTATTTCGTATTCCATCCTTGCTTCTACGAATGGGGTGGTCATCAGCTGTGTGACTCCTCCTGCAAACTACGTACCGCCAATACCGGAAGGAGGTGTGTTTCTGCACATATAAAATAATAACATAGAACTTCACATGATTATTAATACAACGGTTATTATTATCATCGGTTAATTACTTGCAATGTATATTATGTATGTGTGTATAATGTACATTGGTATAATGTACATACGATTCTAATCAACAAACTGCTGTGAAAGACAGATATGTTATGTAAAACAGGAATTTAATTAAACTTAGGTGTTCACGAAATGGTCCATAACTTTTCAAGCACTGCTGTTTAGTGGACCCCTCTTGTTTCCAATATGTATGTCTCTATTCCTTTTTTGTAAATCATACATAAATCGGATGATATATATTTTCATAGTAATTAATATTGTTACTATGTGATCTTCATCATGTGAAAATGTGCATTTTATCATTATTGGATATTATCGTATACCAACGTTCACGTATGATCCCGTTTAAAACTTATAGTACTGTAATAATTATAATAATATAATCAAGCATTTGTATAGATTGAAGTTTATCCCGCATCAATCGTCTTAATTGCCCGTGTAGATGATCACGTGACCGTTGAGCTGTCCATCGTGTCGACCGAGACTGGCGTCGCCTTTGTCAGCAGGGAGTTCTACTTCTACGACTGCATTAAAATACAATCGTGAGATATCATACCACGTTTGAATCAAGTTGTAGGATCACATTTAAATACAAATACATATTCCATGGCGACAGAGACGTACACGAGAATCGTAAAAGAACATTCTCATGGAAGACAATATAATGATATAAACTTACGAAGAGCCGAAGATGTTTTTTTTTGTTAAACAATGATTGTTTAAAATGCCTTATCTATACAATATTAATGAAGTTACTTAGGTTACTTTGACTCAGGAAATATGAATCTAGTTCAGGCAATATCTGACGAGTCGCCTCAAGGCCAGTCTGTATTACTTAAATGTCGACTGTACAATTTTATATCTTCGTCTTTGTATGTTTTTCTTTTCAGGTTTGTAGTCTAATTTTTCCAGATGTGTGTATGTTTAAATATAAAAGGTCTCTCCATTTAATTGTTGTTTTCACTCTCATTGCCTGGAAAGGACCTATACTGTGGTGATAATCATTATATGATTCACAAGTTTACAATGTATCATTATTATTGTTATTCATTAGCTGCTTCGCCTGTGTGAGTCGGTGGCCATGTGATTGGTGTGTCTATGATAACAGATGTACTGTTGACGGCACTTCATGTCAGACTGATGACGTCATTGTAACACTGGACATCGTAAGTATCATTTTTACAATATTCACTGAATCAAATAATATAACATCGTAAGAATACGACGTTTTGTATTGTAGGGGTGAATAGATCATAGACTATGATGTATCAAGTCGATCACCATGGCCAAACATGTTTTTGTTTTTTGTAAGAATATACGTATAATTGTTTACCTCATAATACAAAATTGGACTTTTTGTCAAATGCTCTATTGAACAATTTAAACAAACTTGGGACCAACGCGCACAGTCTCGATCAGAGTTGGCATATATGTGCTTATACTTTCCGATGTCACCTACACGAATCCATAAGTAAATTAAAATTTTTGTTCAAAATAAACAGTAGAGCTAAGTATTTTTTTAATTAATGTGTTATGTTTATTTCTGTTTGTATACAGGTTAACACACAGATGACAAACACATTTGATATTTATTGGCCAGTGAAAATGAAATATGTTACAAAAGTGCTTTCTTGCTGCACACCCAAATTCTCCTTAAACACACATGTGAACAACTAGTATTACTTACTCTTTATGCAGGGTTTCGAATCATGCCCTCAACTTCTCAGCGTGTTGGGTGAGCCACTCATACCTGTTGGCATACATTCTGGATTTAGCTTGATCGCGAAGAATCTGCCTACAAAGGAACCTCAGGCAAGGAAGATTAAATGTGATTTTCTCAGCCCATTGCCCCATTTTGTTGCCATTTTTGCATCTAAACTCTTTCCATAATCGCATACCCCAAAAAATAGCAGAATCTGGATCAGAAAAGGTCATACTCCCATTCAAAACAACGAATACCGGACATAAGTAAACACAAAAATATCAAAATAAAAATAAAACAATTAATTCATAAAAGTAAGTAGTTCTGAATGTAGATGATCATCATTAGTTCCCCACTGAAATTATCATAGGTACGCAACTGAGTATGATTGCATTGAATTCCCCCTCTCAACTTTACTTACATGTAATAAGAACAACTCATATTCCGGCGAATTGGGGAGTAAACGAGTAATTATTTATGAAACCCAAATATTTAATCGACATTCAATAATTATTTTAATTTGTAAAGTGAATTATGTTCTTCAGGATTTGTTGTCATTAACCTTCTTGCTTTAATTATACGAGGTAACATACTAACTTTATTGATATAATATATGATTACCAGGTTCGTGGATACATTTGCATCATACACATCGAAGGACATGAATACACCACAAGTGGGATCCTTGAAAACAGTTCCCTCATTATCTGCCGTGACAGACAGGTATGACATCTATAAAAAATTAATGTATCATTTAGTTATTCCATGGTTATACTGTTTTTGTAGGATTTAATTAAATCAGATGCCATCTTAAAAAAAAAATGTACACTACAGTACAACACACTACATTGTACACTAACTAAGCTAGATCATAATGGCAAACCCCATGACGATTTTATCGCTTTACACTTCAAGAATGTCTTTGTCAGTTCGGAAGTAGGCATATATATTATATCCGTTTTATGTAATAATGTTTGATATGTTTGCTCAGTGTTGGTGCAAAATTGCGAACTGATTTGTACCGTATTTAATCAATGTGTTTTATCTTTAATAAACAAACTTTTCATTGAATTGAATTGAATTGATCATAATGAGTGTGCCCTGTATGGTGACATAATGCTACCAGCTTTGTGTAATATATTTTCTTTTCAATCTACTTCTAACAGTATGCATACACAGAAGACGTCCTCACGACCGACGTATCTGTTGCAGTTCGATGGAATGGTATCAACACAGTCGACATTATAGACGATCCGAAAGGTTTAAATATTTTCTCCTCAAGCAAATTATGCGTCTCTAAATCGCTAAATGCAAGCAGAACCGCAAACGAATGCTCAAAAGTATTTGTTTAGATAATTAAACATACGTTTATATGCTAAATTATTGTACGATTTGTTCGAAAACAAATATGTTCGAAGAAGATATGGTTTGCTAGAGATAAATAAAAAAGAACATTTGAGGTCAGTTTATCATTTGCATACCCGCTGATTTAACATAAAATTTCACTTAGAAATAGAATAATAACCATTAGGCCATTCTCAAAATCATCTCTAAGCGAACGGATTTCATTTACTTATTCCATATTTCACCAGTCACACTCTTCAAGTGTTCGGTCAATGGTGGCAGCTGCAGCCGCTGTCTCTCACCAGACGCGACGCCCACTCAGCTAAAGTGTGTGTGGTGTGGTGATGATTGTAACGTGATTGAGAGTGGGGTTTGCCAGTCAAGTGAAACAGCCCTCAACCAGGACATGACCCGCATGTGCAGTGCTCCCGTCATTACACGTGTAAGATGAATGATAATCTAATCAATACGGTTGTACATATTCTGGACAAAATGGTTCTTCATGGTATGGATTGAAAATATTATAACTTATTCAAATATTGGTAATATGCTGAGACAAATATTCTCTGTGAAACAGTTTAATCAATTGGTAAGAGACTAAAAGAACCGGTTTATTATACCGGAGGAATCTGATTTGATCTGCTCTTTTTAAATCACATTTTATATTTCGTGCAGGTTTCTCTGTATGTTTGATTCAATCCAAATATGTTTTAAGATATTTTCTTAATTGTTGAGGGAATGAACAAACCCCGTGAGATTTCTGCTCACAATTAACTATACTTATTAACTAATTATCTACTTTGCATATTTCATTGTTCAGTTTGACCCTAATTCTGGACCACTGGAAGGTAATACAACGATTGAGATAATAGGAACCGATCTCGGAGTGATTTTCAAAGACATCTCCAGGATATCCGTTGCTGGACAACCGTGCAATCTCACTGGGATGGAACGACATTACCAACCTGGTTTGAGGTACTGTAACCATTTATTTTTGCGCGAAAAATATTCCGCGCTGGGCCACACGGAGTTTTTAATTTCGCTGTCGAGCACAAGTATTTACATCCATTCCAAACCACGCATGTATACCACCACCTCTATAATTTGTTTCCAATTATAGGCATACACGTATGCTCATTCGTGTATATACAGTAAGCTTCTTTAAAATAATAAATATATGATACAAAATAATATTGCTAGGTTCCCTCTTCTCCGCTTCCCTTTATTTCTCTTGCATCCCTCTCTCTCACTCAGTGAGTGAAAAATTTCAAAATGAACACAATATTATTCATTTTGGACTCATTTTCATAATTTTATGGAGGGAAAATTGTGTAGGAAATTGAATAATGCTAAATTTGTCTTAAGGTTTATGATATTACAAAACAGTGTGTAACTACTAATTAGCCAAGGCTTACTCAACAAACTGTAAAATAAATTTCCACGTATCCTTGTTTCATTTAAAGTGCACGTTGTCGTGTTTCGCCAGGGAACACAGGGACTGCTGGAATAATTGAGATCGAACTGATGACTGGAGATCTGACGAAGACTGGACGAAGTGATGAGGTGTTCATATTTACAGTGAGTGACAAATGAGCCGGTATACAATTGATGCACAAGCATGAGTGGATCTGTAAATATTGGGGATTTACTTTGGTATGGTTATATACCATTTCCAAAGTTAAACGAGTGTACAATTCTTTCCGATCCTGAAAAAATTTCGATTTTCAAATTTTTTTGCAGGCAATTTAATTTTTTTTTGCAAATAATTTTCATTGATCCACAAATTATGCCTTTGCACTGTACGCAGCATTTGTTAAAATAATCAAATGTGCACAAAATATGTGAAAATCAAACTAAAAGCGAGCCATCTATCGTTGAAAAACTTTGACATGCTAATTGACCAATTTTTAATTAAGTTTAACGCCAACTTATTTAATTATGCGAAGATCGGTTAAATATACATTTTCGTCAGTATCTACCCTGCAATACGTTTATATCTTTAAGTTTTGATATTACTCGACTCATAATTTCAAGTTATACAATTATTTACTGCGACACAAATAGGTAAGAACTGTTCTTTCTTTGTATATAGGACCCCAGGATCACAGGATTCCTTCCCAAGGAAGGGCCGATAGCAGGTGGTACGAGAGTCACAGTTTTCGGAGAACACCTTGACACAGGACGGGAGCAACGAGCGTGGTTTGGAGACTATGAATGCAGGGATCTGTAAGTTAAATGTCGTTACGACAATTTGCAAGTAGTTGATACATGAAGTATTTATCAATACTGGTAACATTTCAAACAATTTGTGTTTCATATAAAATACGCTGGCTCTTTAGGTTAGGTATATGAATCATTTAAAAACAACAATTTCAATAAAATATGTATGATTCAATATTATCAAATTTAGTCATTCTAACAAAGATATAACGATTTAAGGTGAAGATAAAGTAATCTATAAGATAAAAAAAAATACAAGAAACGTATTGAAGCAATGCACCTATTCGGTTTCCTATACTCCGTCGATGGCAGAGGCAGGCATGTACAAAAAAAACAGAAAGATTGCATAACCCGAAACTCACCATATTGAGTGGGGTAGTGCATGTATGAAGCCATGGTATCAAGATTTCCAGTATCCACACAATATATAATACTGTCGATAGTCTCTTAAGTCAATGTCCATGCTTCTTACAGCACAACTGATGGAAACATAAGCTGCGTTACTACTGCTGCCAAGCGAGTATCTTCATTTGTACTGACCATGGTGTTCGACGGTTTGGCATTGAGGGAATCTGCAGACAGGTTTTCATTCATGCCCAAACCTGTAATTGACCTAATAGGTGACATAAATACCATGTCGTCGTGAGTATAAGTTATATTCCAACCTCGACCAGTTGTACAGTTATTTCAATGTATCATTTGGCAAAGTATTGTAATACAAACTAGTAGCATATCCATTATAGATGTTTGAACAATCCAGTGGCGTATCGAGGTCGGACTGATTGGGGGGGGGGCACTAACTTATTGGAGGCACACCTTATGTATTTCTTGTTTTGTTAATCCTTTTATGTTTTCTACTGTTTTTTCCGTGCCCCACCCGTCGCAACGTAATTATCTCGCACTTAGGCATATTAATAATGCTTAAAATAATTAAACATTTCTTCGCAATCTACCATTGTTCCTACGACAACTGGTTTTACTATATAAAAATGTGGATTCCTAGATATCTATGAAGATTATTGTAGACATATCGTTAACTGTATATTTGTAAAAAGTGGATTAAGAGATTTTTGGTATTGAGCTCTTCGTATCTTAATTATGCATTTGCGTACGTATTTTCAGAGGGGGTCTTATGATCGAAGTGACTGGTTCAGGCTTCGAGTTGATTCAGGAAGCCCGAGTTATGGTCACATCATATTCATCGGGTGCTGCAAATTCAGAGGTACGATTGTGGTATTTTAAGTACATATGACCTTACAAACCTCAGAACAAGGCCCCTTTGAATTCAGATAACTATTTTAGGAGACGTGTTTTTTTTTTGGTATTTGAAAATAATTAAAACTATCGACATGTTTTATATTATCCCAACTCACACATTTGTATGATGTAGATTTGTTTTAATCAATACAGGTATAATACAGAAAACCGAAATATATATCTTGACTTCTGTAGACTTTTAATCATAGCCGAACACAACCATTCTAAGCCAGTACAATCATGTGGGAATTAACTATTTGGTATGGTGTTGTTTGAGATACATGTTGAGCTTGACATTGATTAAGGCAATATGGTTACCATGCATTATAATTTATAATTATTCTGATATATATTCATGATATACATGATATAGACATAATCAATAATGTAAGGACAATTAATTACGCGTCGCTTACATTTGATATAACACTTTTAACAATCAGTGTTAACCCGAGACCTAGAAAACAATTTCAGATAAATGCTTGATACATTTTCTCGTCGATGTTCCAGAGATGCACCATCATGGACGATGCAAGAATGGAATGCCCTTCACCCGAAGACCCGGACAAAGGTGCCTCCAGGAGGCGAAGGTCCACAGACGATCTGAGTGTCGCAAGTTTGACCTTTGTCCTGGACGGTTTGACCATTGACGGTGGACATATGACGTACTACCCTGATCCCTTCTATTTCAACATAAACGCTCCTAAAAACATTGCAAAGATAGATATTACCAGACAGCTTGTGCTCAACGTAAGTCTGTTTATGATTAAAGGGGCAGTCTAGTTTTGGTAGAGAGGGCGCTGCACATCGCAATTTTCTTGTGAGGTAATTAAAAACCATTATCAAATTTGAGAGAAAATACAATTTTAATGGCAAAATAAACTTTATTTGATCGAAATCGGCCCAGAAACGGCCGAGATACCAATAAATGCATTTGGTCTTATAATTATTTGGGGCCCAAATAATTAACTGACTTCTTCAAAAAATTCAAAATATGCTTCCACTCTCTCAAAAAAAATCAAAGCGTGTTTTGAATAGTTGTTGATGATCTCTCTAAAACATCATTATTTCAATAGAACAACACATGCATAATGTTGAAACCAATGAAAGTTTTAGAAAGTGACCTCTTGTGTTTTAACGGCTCTTTTTGAATGATAACAGGCTGTTTACTTTGTCGTTTCTAATTTTGTACAACTTTTCAAGCTTGATGAAGTTGTAACTATTAGTTCTATAATGTTTCTGTCCAGATTTGGTTACTGAAGTTCAGCCTTACCAAAACTAAACTACCCCTTTAAATGAAGCATACTTTAGAGAACCTGACCAAAAATGTTATATGATTTAAAAATAGTAAATAAAATGGGATTCCAGCGGGATTCGAACCCGAGACCTCTGGATTTCTACAAGTGGCGCTCTTAC
The DNA here is from genome assembly GCA_031471515.1 of Dendraster excentricus. NCBI lineage: Eukaryota > Metazoa > Echinodermata > Echinoidea > Clypeasteroida > Dendrasteridae > Dendraster > Dendraster excentricus. The sequence continues at coordinate 2,032 of JAUELG010028417.1, read as the reverse complement.
CTACTGAAATTTAGTTAACCCATTGTTCGGTTTTCTTCCCAGAAACTACTGAGCTATCATTGCTCGAATTATTATTTATGATTGGTATATTGGTAAAACAGTCTCAAATGTCTGTGTTTTTCTCTATACCCCACTTTCAATTTCAATGTTTAGCTGCCAGAAGGAAAAGGAAAATGTTCAAAATAAAGAGAAAATTTGTATAAAAACGGTTTAAAACATAAATTTGTAAATGAAAAAAAGTATGTTACACATAAAACTAATGTAGTTCATTTCAGTATATGACCATGCCACATATTTACGATTTTGTGTTTCGTGTACATATTTTTGTTATTTCTCCAAGGGCACTAACTTAGATTTGGTTAGCACAGGGGATGATGTACAAGTGTTAGTAGGGATCGATGGCGTGTGTGATATTCTTCTCTTCAACCCCGCCTCCTTGCTTTGTTTGCTACCAGACATCCAACCTGATGGGGCATCCAGGGACTTGCCAGCAATTGAGGTATTTTGGATTTTAAAACCACTGTATGGGTTCTGACTATTCTATTTTTACATGTATGCAAATGAATATTTTAAAATTTTTAATGATTTTGCGCTGACGGTTTGTGCTCACGATTCGACGAGGACTGTTTAAGTTAGGTAACATTTTTTAGTGTAAATGATTAGAGGCATTATCTATCCGATCACGGTATAAGATTGTCGATTGGAGAGAGCTTTTCCTTCATTTCTTTTTTTGATATCGGAAATACATGTATTTGAATTATACGAAATTGCGTTAAAAATATATAAATGTACTTTAGGAATTGTATAGACATTTTTACATTTAGGTAACATTTTCAGTTTGGTTCCTTAAT
>JAUELG010028195.1:0-11705 GCA_031471515.1 Dendraster excentricus | reverse complement strand
ACTGTGTACAGTTCAAACACACACACACTCACGTACACACTGACTGTATGTGCACGGGAGTGTACAATCATTATAGGTACGGAATGTGTACTGCACACGTTTACGTACATACATGTACAGTACAGCACAGTACAGTACTGACAAGAGTAAACGGATGCTTTATGGAAGCACAGGAAACCGCTTTGGCAAAGAGGAGATGATATGCCTCGGTCTGGCCTCAGTTTTCGGAAGTGAAAATTGGCAGGGGACAAACTAAATCCCCAAATGGCTGGCTGACATCATTCAGCAGAGCCCGAGAGTTCCTGAACTTGTAATCAGTCCTGTTTCCACTCATATACAAGTCATGTTTGTTATATACGTTGTAGTCTAGTAACCCCATTTACCCGATCATCGCTTTCAAGTTTCAACTCTGAAGTCATGTCGTGTTGCATTCTAGCAAGATCAGCCATGTTTCAACGCTCGTTCTAGTCATGTTGAATATATATGTTATGTGTATAATCTAGGAAAACCCAGTTACCAACCGTATTCTAGACTAGTCCCCCTGGCCGCTGTACACTAGTAACCTTGTCTCTACTCGTGTTTTAGTCATACGTTGAACTAGTAACCCTGTTGGAAATGGGGTTTAGTCATAATAAACTACTTAAGTTATCCCCAGTTTCAGTGGATATTTTGGTCATGTTATAAAGTTACACTGTTATAAACTATTACACTGGTTCGGTTTACATTTGATTTGTCTTATTTTAAATAAACTAGAAACCTTGTTTCTAGCAATGTTTTAGTAATATCATTATCTAGCAAATCTATGTCTACTACTTCAAATTTAATAATTTGGTGACACTGTATTCCTGGGTAGTGTTGTCGTTTTCGGGTATTTTTACAACCCCAGACGGGTCCCGGGTACCCGAAATTTACCCATTTATTTCGCACACGATTGGCATGCCACGTCAACTGGGAAAACATGTTCATTTAAGTGACAAACATTGAGCGCATGAACAAAAGGAGAGAAAAGAAAATGAGTGTGGGCAAAAAAGGGGACTTTTAACATTTTTTCAGGAAATCGAATATCGATTTTTAAGCCTGGGACTCAGAAATTTTTCAGTGGGACCCGGGTACCCGGGACTCGGCGACAACACTATTACTGGGGTTTCAGTTTTTTATTGAATCTATGCAGAAGTACATTGTACTTAGTTTTAATTTTTTTAACTTGTTTCGACTAACATTTTAATCCTAATATAATCTAGAAATAGTTTTTCTGTGGGTGGTTCACTTTTTAATCTAGTATTCAACTCCCAGTTTCTATTAAAAATAGCATTACAGACATTTGATCTTGCAAATCCTGTATGCATTTATCCAGTAAGTAGTATCGTAGAAGTAAACCCCATTTTAATAGCAAACTAATGTTGATCAATATGATCTACACATGTACATATGTATGTACATAGTTACCCTGTTTTATTTGCTGTCAAGTTTATGTTTATCTAGTTACAGTTTTCACTAGATGCATCCTGGTCATGTTGTAATCTAGTAAACCTGTTTTTTACTTGCAGTGTAGACATTGTGTTTTATATGTTATTTATGATGCACATATCCTTTTCTGAGTTTTCTCTACTTTATACAATTATTGACATGACTATGATTTATAGGCCGGAAACTGTCATACTGTAAAACCACAAATTATTGTGGTTTATTTAAATATATCAAACTGATGCCTGTTGAATGTGACAATTTGAATTGGTACTGTCTATAACTACCGTATATCCTGCCAGTGGCCAAGTTATGCTTAAAAAAATAAATAAAATACTGAATTTATGAACATTGCAAAATAAAATCCTTCCAATTCATAAAGAAGTACATACATATATATATTAGACATGTATACAGTATTTAGAAGGGGGAAAAAAAGAAGAAAATTGTCAAAATTCCGTGTAATACAGGAATTTACTTAGATTGGCACAAGGACAGACACCCTGTCAGTAACATTATCCATTTCCCATTTGATCGTTCACACAGCCCGTGCCAAGCAATCAAATTCAAGATCACTCCGAAGTTCAATGACAGGATGGATTTAATCACTGGCTTCACTGCGGCTCCCGTTCAGGACAACTGAATTAGCGCAGGCTTCAAAATAAGTGAAACTTTAATCTTGTACAGCACAGGATACGTAAATTTACTATTACCCCATTACCACAATATTATGTACACGGACAGACGGGACAGTTGTATTAAGTGTAAACTGGCTGTAGCCTACACACATACACACCGTACATGTACACAAGCTTCAAAATGAATACCATCCTTTTGGATGATTGAAAGCAGTAATTGACACTTCCTTCCATTGGGATTCAGTGATTAGGTCAGGAGATGCGTAATTCGCCGCTGTGCAGGACCTGGCAGACAATGCGTCCACTGTTGTTAACACGTCGGGGCAGTCTGCGATATCAATCACGCGACAGAGAGGGCCCATGCAGCAATGCTGCAATTGAGGCACCGTATTACGTTCAGAAAGTTGTCTGCAATTATGAGTACATACTGTATGCTTGAACACTTCTACATTATATATGTGAAATGCATTCACTTTTTACACCATGCTCTGATGGTGTTCTTTTTTTTTTTTTGTAAGTTTATTTCAGTTTTTCTCTTACCAAATGCATACGATAGAGTGCAAAAAATAATCATAAAAATTCACATTTTTTAAAATGGATAATACATGTACAGGGCTCAACACTAGTACTAGTCAGTTGGCCTTGGACCAGTAAAATTATACTGCTGGCCAGCATAAATTATGCAAGTCATTAGTCATCTAGTTTGGTGGCCCAATAGCCGTACTTACTACATTTTTTTGTTCAAACATGTTTAGCCTCATCAATATGCACAGTTTTGATCATAAAGAGAGTGACATTTTGAAAAGTATACTATCACTGTTTACAATCTATGGGCCAGTTATTCTATTTTCACTCTCGGGCCACTAAACTTGAGAGGCAATAATTGATTTAAACTGGTCATGTGACACTAGCAATAATGAGAGTGAGGGGCCTTGATGTACGACAGAATGCCTTGTAAGAAATTTGAAGGGACTGCGCCGTCATGTTAAAGGACACTTTTCAACAATCTCATAGCCTCACAGGGAGGCGCCATAATGTATGATCGCTTCTAGTACATTAGCTTACACATAAGTGTTGCGCAAGTGCTGATCTCATACATAAAGCCTAGTTCTCAAACCAGGGGAAAAAAATTAATATTTTAATTTTGGGGGCTCCCTTTCGAATTTCATGGAAGTTTTCAACCGGCTTCTTTTCTAACCTGGAAATCAAGAGCTACTTTTATAATTTCTCTTTTTTCTTTGAATTTCGGGGGCTACTATTTAGCTCTTACGCTGTAAATGCTCATCTGATCGACACTCAATCACGATCCAAACAAAATCGTTTTGGGGGCGAATTTGCCCATCGCCACTGTGCATTTTTTCCCTGCTCTGCAGTCAACTAGTTTATAAGTACAGTTTGTATCAAGTCCTTACCTTCTTGTAACTCTGTTACCGCCCGCCTGAACCCTCTCTCAAAAGCCCTGGCATCAGCAGGGCCGTAGAAGGTCAGACCGCACTTCTTTTCGTCTGGAGTCCTCCAATGGTGGAAGAGGTGGCTCCCTTTGTAGTATTGAACTCCTTTTCTTAGGTTGAATTCTAGCACCCTCTGAATCCCAGATAAGTAATTCCACAAGAGAGAGAGAGAACAAACAGAAAGTTAGAATAGTATTCTTCGTGGATAAACTATCAAAGTACATTAAAGATTTCAAAGAAATTGAATTATACATGTATATTTGCAATTTAACTAGTTGTACCAGTCCACTATAAAGTAAGCACTGGGCTAAATCATCATAGTTTAATAACTAGGCAAAAAAGTTACACAACTGACCAGAATTTTAAATCTTGGTTTAGTTCAGGGTTACCAAAATTTATTTCAGGTAAAAAAATTGTTGAACAGTCTTGATTTTACTTGCCTTAATAAAAGGGCGACCTTGGAAAAATATCTATCACTAGCATTGTGCAATACAGCATCAAATAATCCCCATGCCAAAAAGCAAAAACAAACCAAAACAAATAAATGTATTGATAAAGCTTGCATGTATACATTTATTGGAATATGAACCAGATCTTGTTCAAGTTTCAGTTCAGGTTCCCCTGGTATATCATGATAAATTAACATTGAGAGGATAAGTCTGCACATCCTTCCGTGAGCTATTAATATCCCCTCTCTGCAAATGTAACCTGGATGTGGTATGTTTGCTATGACACTCAAAGATGGACTTTTGATCCCGTATTCCTGATAACCGTTTGTGTATGGATTGGGGAGGAGATGGGAGTGCTTGAGTTTCAAGAGATAACGTGCAGCCAGCGCAAACCTTGCTATGAACTTTACCCCAAGATTCCTTTTGCTTGCCTCGCATACAATCAACATTAGTCAGAGATAGAGCATTGCTCTAAATAAACTTCCTAAAAATAAATAGTTGATAAAATAACATCACATAAAGTTGATAAACAAAATAGGCAATATCCTTTTAGATAATATTGTGCATGCTTAGTTAGTACTAGGGACTAGGGTTTATGTTTGCATGTACTCAGCTGGTCTTCTAACTGATGCCTTTTACCCATTCTTTGTGAGATTCTAAAATCCACATACACTTCGTACACAACCCACCCGGTTCCCATAAGCAACAGGTAAACTTCGATTTCCCAAACTCCGAACATGATCCCTAACCTTAAGTCCTTGACCCTAATCATCAAAATCCAAATTTTTAATCATAAGCCCCTGAATTTATCAGACCAAATGGCTGTTGACCAATTGGTGAGTTAATGCAAGCACCAAAGCAGAGATGTGTTTAATTGATTACACAACTCAACTCAGGTCCTCAGGAAGAAAGAGTTCAAACTTACCGTGTTGTCTTCCATTGTTGTCCCAACGACTACATGTTCTGTTCTGCAGTCTTCTTTGGTCAATTTATAGATGCCAACAATGCTGACCCCGCCTCCACCGACTGGAACCCACCCACCGTCCTCCCGCGTCATGACCTGAGCGCGGACTTTGGTGAGGCAGGAATTTCTGTTTCACAATTATTAGGAGAAAAAATAGAGAAATTTGTGTTTTAAACATCATTTATTTAGTTGCAATTAAAAGATTGAAGATCAAGTACATGGATAAACAGTTAAAAGTGGCGAAATTGGTCAATGGTGAAGATTAACAGCAACTATAGAAAAACAAACGGAAACATTAAATATACCTGAATGGACAACGATGAACTACATGTACATGAATGATAAATTAAATTGTCTGCGATTCTTGTATAAAAATTATATCACAATTCTGGTTTTACAAGGATTTACAAGGATACTGCAAGTAATTAACTATATTGTAAATATGCTTTAAATTAATAATAATAATAATAAACCACTTTTATATAGCGCATAACACATAAGCACAATTGCATGTCCCTATGCGCTTAAATGTATCCAAAACTATGCGCTCAAATTGTATCCAAAATTAGGCTTTACAGAGTCATGAAATGATGTACTATTGGTTATCACTGTCAAATTTTCCCCCTGGCAACTTATCAAGAAATAACACTCTAGATAAAATCCAAAATAAATACAAAACCAACAAGATTGGGAAGATTTTCTCACACAAAAAAAAAATCTCTTCATGAGGAGCATGTTTAGACGAGAGAACAAAATTACCAAGCATTGCATGACAACATGTGTGATACATCAGTATATTGTCAACTCAATATCTTTCTATACAAAATGTACATGTGGCATAATCATACGGCAAATATGCTCTATGGGACTATGACAATATCACAGGATGGAACATGGTGAAATACTTGTTTTCAGGTCGTCCCATCACGATTGAAATCACTTTTGCACAGACTACTGCAAATGACAATCAGAAGGGAAATTAATCAGAGAGGAAGTTCTCTGCATGTATCACATGTAGTCGTCATCACGGTACTCATGCAGAAAACATCACTGCTTGGTCTAACAGGTTAAAACCATTATTACTGTTCCGATGCAAAATCTGCAGTGATGTGTGGGTATGCAATATGCATGAATTTTTTTTTTCATTTACATTACCCATGTATACAATGTAAAATCTCAGAGAATATGTTCCAATTAAACTATGATGGCTGTGATACATTGAAGGTATTTTCACATACAGGGTAATTAATACAGGGCTCTTATGCTGTCTACTATTTTTACTCATGATTTCCACCCAAACAAGAGATCAATTATACACTTTTAATCAAATTATAAAATTATTAAATAAGCTACAAATAGAGAAGACATTTACAATATAAAGGTTAATTTTTTTAAGAGTAACAACAACTGGGACATATCAATTTGATGTTCACGTATCAAAGCCTTTACTATCTGACTAAGGAAGACACTGGGATATTAACTATTAATATGATGTTCTTTGAACTGGTCAAGAAGCAATTCAATTTCACATTACAATAAATGTTGAAATATATTCCATTGTGGCAAACCTAAAATGGAGACTTTACCAGTAATGGCCTTTACAAGAAATGAGTGACATGAAACATAACAACAACATACAAGCCATACATGTATCACAAATTTTATGGGCTTCTTCAGCTTGGAAATCATTTTAATTGGACTTTTCGAAATGAACTAACTTATGATGTTGATTGTCGAGTGTGTAATTCACAGATCTTTATTCAATTGAATAGTTTGCAAATTTGTTTTGTTTTGTCTATCAAAATGGTCAAATGCCATTCCTCTAACTCTAAGTTCCAATCAACATCAATCAATTGTAAAACATTCACTCATTGTTTGAATGCCTGATTCATTCAGTCAAATTACCTACATGTACACGACAGATTTGTGATATTTGAATAACTTAATATCACAATCAATCACAACTAAGTATCATGTTATTTACACTGCTGAATTGCTAAGACAATCCTAACCACAAAGCTCATCTGATTCTGATCTGTCCCATCCATTATTCGCCTCGTCAGCTTACATGTTTATTTCCTAGAGTAAATCCACATGAGTATATCCATTTTATCCACATGTACATGTATGCTGATTCCATCTGTCGACCGAAAGAAGGTGTAATTGAGTCATTGTTCCTCCATGGCACAGATTTAATGTTCGTACATTGTTGTAAAAAAAAAAGTTTTATTATTATATTCTTGTTACATACATGAATGCAATTACTTGATTATATCATGTAAAAAAAAACAAAGTAAACATATTTCTATATTTTCAGAGCACCAGTACGCTATATAACCATGTAAACATTAGGCCTGGTTGTTATTTTTCAATACATGTTTGCGATAAAATGTTTGGCAATTGAATTTGATTTATCACTGTAGTAAAACAAATTTATGATTATGTAATGAAATATTTAGTAATCTTGTTCAGAACTTGTTTATCCTTTTCACCTTGATATGTTAAGTTCCAGTTTGACTTAGTTTGATTAGTTAACATTCTTACACATTCCTTCTCTATACATAATGGGGATTCTAATTAACATAACAATATAAATAATAAATCAATAACTTAAAAAAAAATTAACATAACAAATGTTACAACATATTATAGATAATGTAGGCCAGTATTTAAATAATTTCTAGACTGAATTGTATTTTGTATTGATTTATGAGAAATAATGTCACTTGAGTAAAATTAAATGCAGAGCCTGAACAATGAATTAATGAAATGACACACAATAATAGTATTAATTGGAAAATGTGACATTTATCGCATATGTAAAACTAATATTATAACAATATAAAATAATACACGCACTTATTACTATATTATTGATCAACATGCACAAATAAATGACACTGTGAGCAGGGCTACACGTTTATGCACTAACGTAACGACTTCCGAATTGAATTCGTTTGCAATCGCATCATGATCAACACAGATCAATTTAAAGCCCACATTTCATAACTTGATTTTGTAGCCGTCAACACAACTCGTTTTTAAATCCTCTCTCCCAAAACATAAATGAACACTGCCCCCATTTAAAAACATAAATATTAATATAGGTAATCATAACAAACATATGATACAAAGTTTATTTTCATGTGAACTGTTAAATACTTTTATAAACTTCAATTTCTCTCATATTCGCCCGACGACAACGTTAATAAGGGGCACCGAGTACAGTACCGCGACGCGACGAGATTGCATGCAAGCGCTTAGGCTGTCTATTCACCTTTGGCTTCGTGCTACAGCATAGGACCTCTTTCGGGCCATTTCGAACCGAAGTTTGGGTGTAAAATTTGTTTTTACTTACTCGTCCAGCGGCGTTTCTCTCTCCTCCATCTTCCAATATTCCAGGCAATTTGTTACCTCCTTGTATTATCCATTATACGTCCAGTTTGAGGAGTAAAAGTATAGAATGTGTACACTTTCTTCGCCAACTGTGTAGCACCGACATATTCATTTATGAACGGGTGATTCAGAGGAAATGACTGACGAACCACCGTCTGAAGCCAGTGCGCGCATGGAAAAGTAGTCCGCAAGTCACTGCTGATTTTACACCATTTGTTTGGAATTCAAGTGATTCCACAGTGTGTTGTTTTCTTCAGAAATTAGAGTTGAGATATTTGAGTGGCAATTCAACCGATGCTTTCACATTTTTCATACATGTCATGATTTCGCGGATGAATCGAAGCCCTCGGTATACTTCAATGTCAGCACCGATTTCATATGCAAATTTTACTTCCTCTATCTGGCCTTGCAGGTATATCGGCTTTCCGACGTTATATGGTGCAGTACAGTGGACACCTTTCATTCACCAACACATATTTATACCGCGCTGTCATTTATTGTATTATTTCATTCATTGGATGGAGGGGCAGACAGACAATCGGTCACTGATGATAAGTTTGTCGGTTCTCCCGCTAAATTACTCTGCTTAATTACATACCCGCTGTCATGCGGGCTCCGGATGTGAGGCAACGATTTTCCCTTTGCCCCGCTATAATAAGAGAGAGACTCCAATAGAGTTACAGACTTCCCGAGCAGGGGTGGGATCTATTATAGTTTGCCGCCCCAAAACTCTTTTGTGATGGAATGTCAACTTATTGACAGGGAGGGGCCCTTTCTCTGTCTTATAAGTTATACTTTCAGCCTAAAAAAACTCGGAAAATTAAAACTTGACTTTATAAAGGCATTGTGAATATTATTAATAATCAGCTTTCCGAAATGTTTGATGAAGCATAGATGCATCTCGTGTGTTTACTAATAACTCATTGGTATACAATTTATGTACAAAACAAGCGAATAAGAGAAGGAATAGTAGATGCACGCACAGAAAACCCACGTTTACTTCTTCACTGATCTTTTCCCCTCATAATGTGCTGGAAGTTTGCATGTTTGATGAACGGTATATTAGTATGTACAAAGTCATATGGGAACATATTAGGCTATATTATGATTTCAGTAACAATAATGTAGGATTGTGCGCATCAGACTGTCACTGACACACGGTGAAAAAGGTTGGGATGGATGTCAAGGGGGGGGGGGGGGTGTCACGGTGGTGGGGACTTTTATTGCCGCGCCGGATCTCCGAGAAAGAGGATGTTATGTATTAATTTCAGCGGGGATCAGATTGCTCTTTCGCTCTCTCCCTCTCCCCTACTCACATATCATTACACGCACAAATCACTTGTGTGCTGTGGTCTGGCATAGCATATTGCGTGCTGGTTGCATGCATGCATCGCTATCGCGTGTCATGTCTATGGTATTAGGCTATAAATATTATGCTGGGGTACATGTATTAAATTTTGTGTATTACTGCGCTGCAAGCGATTTGCGGTTCCAATTTTATGAATGATTTTTCGGCGGGATACAGTGACGTCATGCTGGGTTGCTAAGGGCACGGTTATTAGGCTGACGACAGCCGGATAAGGCGGGGCCTCCTAAATTTTCACGGGTTATTAATTATTACACTGGGCCGATATACTGTTTCAATTATCATCGCAGCATCTCGAAATCACTGAACCATTTACAACATTTTGGTACATAATGGTGCATGACAGTACATTTTGTAAAAGCAATCCTATACACCTACATTCCTGCGTATGACATTTGATATTGGCAAATAGTATTAGCTAGTAATAATTCAATTCAAATCAATTCATTTAATTTTCCATAATATAAAAATATATAAAACCAGAAATGTATACTGTAATATAATCAATAAAACTGGAAATATGGTACGATTATACTGTTGGCATAACGTTGTTATAGTTTGTAATATTATATCTTAGATTATATGAATAATGCCTCTTTGATTGCAAATAATTGATTTATAATCATACTTCTGTTTCTCTCTCCTCCGCTCTTCCAGCATCATCCCCGTCATCATCATCATCATCATCATTACCATCCCCGTCATCATCACGATCACGATCACCATCACCATCATCATCCTCATCATCACCACCACCGTCATCATCATCACCATCAACATCCCCGTCATCATCACCACCACCACCATCATCACCATCAACATCCCCGTCATCATCATCACTATCATCACCATCATCATCATCACCACCACCTCCATCATCATTATCCCCGTCATCATCATCACCATCATCATCACCACCACCACCATCATCATCATCATCACCACTACCACCATCAGCATCATCATCACCACCACCACCACCACCACCATCATCATCATCATCATCATCATCATCATCATCATCATCGTCATCAATCATCATCATCATCATCATCATCATCATCATCACCATCTTCATCCCCGTCATCACAATCATCATCAATATTGTATCATCATCATCATCACCATCACCGCCACCACTATGCGCATCATCCTTATGACCATTATGATCAGGAATGATGGAACAGAGTTAGCACTGTGTGCATGGCTGGAATACTCTCCACGGAGTGGAAAGTGTGTATACTTCGAGTGCTGGATAGAGTGCAGCAGCAGTGTATCCGATGACTAGGATAATGATATATTACCGATGTGCCCCCGAGCGTTGAAAACGGAACGTGTACTGCTCGAGTAATAGCCAATTATGTTTATGATATAATCAGGCATGGTGTCGGATCGAACTTATATAATTATAAACGTGTGGACCACTCTTAGTATAAACATGAATTGGCAGATAAATTTGCTCATTGACGGGTACCAGTCTAAAAATACTATATCTCTGATATAGTACTCGCGAGTAACAACCACTGTGTGAATTATATATTGTTTGCCTAATTGTATCATAACTGCAAATTAGATCTCTCCGTATAATCAAATACATACACGGGCATATAATATATACATGTACATTGATGACTTCCTAGAAATCGTGTCCATATAGATTATAGACATCTTGGCTTGGGTGAAAAGTTCAAATTGCTAAAAAATCGATACCTTTGGTATAAACAATTAGCCAACTACCAAAATGAAAACAAAAATCGATTTAATCCCAAGTCGCCTTGTCTGGTAAGCGCGATGAGATAAAGAGTAGGCTTCGTTATCCATTCAAAAATATCGAACAAAGGGCGTCAGTTGTTTCCGAAAGCCCGTATTTGTCCTCTTATCTCTTTTTCATCATCCGGAGGCCACACACACACACACACACACACACACACACACACACACACACACACACACACACACACACACACACACACACAC
>JAUELG010028084.1:0-11707 GCA_031471515.1 Dendraster excentricus | reverse complement strand
AATTAATAGTAATAGTAAGACATGCAAACATTACTTTGTATCACTTTTACCATTGTATTACTCGTATTACCATTTATAATCGTTTCTACCATGTTTTACTAACATGTTTCAAAGTAATAGTAAGACACATGCAGGCATTACTTTGTATCATTGTATCATTTTTACAATTGTATTTCTCGTATTAACTTGTATAATCGTATCTACAATATGTTTTACTTACAGGTTTCATGTCTTTTATGATTAAGAACATTGAAAATATAAAATTACTCTTTGTTTTATATTGGTAGGAATATAATTATATATGATTGTACATTGGTGATATGAACTGTATGTCCTAAGACCGTGGTTTAAAAGTATTATTTACCTGTACTGTATCTGATTTTATATATTTTTTATTTACATTTTTTAAAATAATGTTTATATGTTTTATATCCCTACCGGGAAGAACATAATGTGCCACTGTTTAAACACAGAGTTTTCAGTTTGAGCCACATTGTGTCCACACTGCAGCACATTGTGTTCACTCACTAGTAAACTGTGTTCACACTGCAGTCCACATTGTGGCAAACTGTGTTCACACGGTTCTTTCCGGTAGTATAATTGAACGCACATTGATGTAAACAATCCTCCCCTCCCCTAAGAAACAACATCATGACAACAAATTTTACCAAGCCTCTCCGGGTTGTCACTATAACCGCGTCATTTACGTCTATACTTTTCTCCTGATTTTAATCGATAAAACCCGCTGTTATCAGACTAAAATATTAAACTGTGTCAACTGTCACCTATTCACAATTAAAACATGTGTCAAATGTATAAAAACATTGTCTACTTTTCCGTTTATTGAATCAGATTTGTTGCATGGTTGTTGTTTGATCTATTTTTTATTGACTGACAAAATGCTTTTATTTTAGTAGACAGGAATACATGTACCAAGTCAAACACGTACATGCATATATTATGAACAAAAATACACATACACCAACATGCACACACACACAAACACATCCAAGCATGTACATAAAAACATAAGCAAGTATGCACACACATACGCAAGCATGTACATACAAAAACACACACAACACACAAGAAAAAAACATTCGCAAAAATGTTCACACCATAACAAATACACGCAAACATGTACACACAAAAACATACATACGCAAGCATGCACAAAAACATACACAAATACAGACACACACACGCATGTACAGTGAAACTTCTTTATAACAAACTAAAATATGTTCATGTTTTTGCATCTCGGATACCAGATTGAGGTTTCACTGTACTTATTTGCTACCTGAAATTAACTGTCTCGAGTAATAAATGTGTGTATGAGTAGACCTGTGCATGTGTATGTATCCTTACAATTTTTTCAATTTTAAAGGTACTTGGAAAAATATCGGCTATTAGACCGCTTCTGAAATGTATGCAAATATATGCGTATGATGTCGGACTCCCCATTGGCAAGCTTAACAAAAGTAACCATGTCCGGCAAGCTCCGACAAACTGAGCTTGCCGAACCTAGTATCATATCTTGATAACTTTTTCTAAACTTTTGTATTAATTGAACATTGTACAAGGATAGGCGTATAAACATTAACTCGATATTTCTCCTCCCAAAAACTTCTGCAATTTGTCCTTACAATTTTCCAAGTACCTTTAAAATTAAACTTACCAGACATACCCCAAGCAACAATTAAAGATCTACAAATACTAAATAAGAGGTTCTTTCTGCATCAAATTTATTTGTATTAAAAAGATCACTGAACATTGATAATTCATAACGAAAATAAAATGACACCCTTGACCCTTCATTCTCGAGCATATTTCAATAAATGGCAACAAAATGTAGAGCTTGTCCATAACCTCAAGTGTTTGAGGCATTATATATTACAAACATAAATTCTCACAGTTCTACATTTATATAATTATGCAGGAAAGCTACCTTTTTTTAATGTCAAAACCAGTGGAACCTTGTATAACAAAGCGACAAAAATTAGGTATCAGGACCCGGTTTCATGAAAAGGTCTGCTAAGATCTGGCACGGAGCAACAGTGTGTTCTGCACAGAGCATCGATTCGATACCAATTGAATATTTAAAAGCTTGTTTAGTAGTTACTATCTCCATGCCAGATAAGACAATGGACTTAGCTTGGACCTTTCATGAACCGGGACTCGGTTATTCCATCATCAGGGTAAAACAAGATTATAAAGAGCTCATACAAGTAAAATTACCCTCTTATAGCGAGGTTCCACTGTAAATTCATACATGTACTATACAAGTAATTAGCTGCATTATTTTTTAGAGATGTTGAGTATTGTCCTTGATACATGCATCACTCTGAAATAAACTACATTCATCCATGTACAGCATTAACAATATAATACATCTGCAATTCAGTTATTGATCACTTGCACAGCTGGCAATGTCATTTTTGTATCAAGTCAATCAATACAGGAACAGCATTGTTGTAATGTATTTACACAAATCAGATGCTATAAGACATTAGAGGTAATGTTCATGCTTTATATCAAAGTCTAAATGTAAATTTAGAAACAATATTTACTGCATTTCATTTTCAACGTCATAGGATAATCCTTCAGATTCACTAAACTGGGCATGGCTTAAAATTTCTTCATTTTTAAACTTGTTACAAAATTAACACATACATGTTTTATGTTTGTCTCCTCGTGGCTCTGATAAGAAAATCTTGTGACAAAATGGAATGAATCTGCTGCTAAATGTATTTCCTGTGTTGAATATCAAACAAGTGACTACTAAAAATGTGAACATGAAACATATCAAGTGTTTTCTGTGTGCTCACAAAAATATCCATCCATTCAATAAAAATTAAGACTCAAATTAAGAAATTTACGAAATAAACCAGCGAGCACTGGTAAATATTGTGGGTATCCCTTCTTACAATTACTATGTACACAGTTTTACAACACGAACACACATCAATGCAAGAAGGCATCGAACAATTATATTTTCCTGCTGCTTTATGATAGTATATACATAAACATCGTCATTTACAAATATTTTGAATATTCTCAATTTCTTACTTCTCTTTTGGCAATAAATTCATCATGTAACGATCAGCCCAAAAAAGCTCTCAAGAAAAAAACATAAAAAATTAAAACATTTTATAGAACTGTACACAAAATGCCAATAGTCGAAGATACATCAACATGAATGAGTTCGTCAGGATAGAGAACACATTACAGTACTGCTACTTAAACATCTATATGTTGTTGTTTTTAAACATGGTTGAAGAATATTTTATGTTCAAGTAACATGCATCACAAAAGTACAAGATAATGTACACGATGAGATAATGAAATCAAAAGAGTTGAGAGGCTTACTTCTGGGATGAATTTTTTTAATCATCTTAAAAATGAATACTAGAACATAAAGCTGGATTAAAAACAATATCTAGTGATTAACCTGTCATATTTTGGTAAAAAACAAAACATAAAATAGTAAGGGATTTAGAGCTCAAGCAAACAAATATTGGCAATCTTTAATCAAGATGGTTTCTCGATTAACATAAAGGATATATACATCAGGTGCAACACATATTGGGACATGCATCATAAGATTTCATGAGATAGAGGATATATTTAGAACCGGCGAGACTGCTGGGTCGCTGGGAAAGAATCAAAGCGGTTGTCGGTCTGCATGAGATGCCGGTCGAGCGAGAAGCCCGATGATCCTGCGCTTGCGTTCATGCTGTTGATGAGGTTCCCCAGAGCATTGGTGTTGAAGTTACTGCCCCCTCCAAAGTTGCCACCTCCGCCGCCCAGCATGGTGTTGAGCGGCTGGGAGCTCTGGCTCATGTTACCAGACGCCATGGATGCTGAGATGCCTCCCATGGAGGAACTTCCTCCCCACCGGTCCTGCTGCTGGACGATGCCCTGATCCCTCCGGCCACCACTCCAGTTGTTGGTGGTGCCCGTCATCATGCCAGCAGGGATGTCGGCGCTGGCTGCGTGTCGCGGGATGGGATCATCCATCAGCGGCCGGTCGTTGTAGCCTCCCAGGGGACGAGTGCTGCCACTGCTCGCCCAGTTGTTTGTGTCTGGGGCTATGTTTGGCTGGAAGTCGCTCATCCTGCCGCCTCGGTTGAAGGTGGAACCGTGATCGATGATCTCTCTGGCTTCTGGGCGCTGATGTTCAACGGTGCGTAGCTCTACCCTCCTGTCGTTGGCTGCACGGGCTGGGGGGTCATTTGGCTTCCATGTGTCATGGCTCCCTGATGGCCGCCTTGTATCCGTATTGATTGGGTTTGATTGCTTCCAGTTGTCCCTGCCTCTCGTTGGGGAGGTCCTGCGATGGAAGTTGGTGTCTCCCGCATCAAAGCGGTTCCTATCCTGGTTGAAGTTGCCCCTCTCTCTCTCAGGCTCTCTGTTCCTGAAGGCTGGCTGGGCGTGGTCTCGATCCCGGTCAACCCTCCTCCTGTCGGGGAAGTTTGCGTTACCTGGCTGATTGCCGAATTGGTTGTCTGCACCCCTGCCAGTCTGGCTTTCAGTGCGGTCTGCACGAGCCGTGGTAGTGATGACTCTCCGCTCATCCTTGTCGTTACCACTGAAACGCCCTGCCTGGTGGGAATCTCTTCTTGGGGGCTCAGCACGGCGGTTGACATCAGGGCGTGGTGCAACATTGGCACGCGACTCTCTGTCATCTCGCCTCTGGAAGCCAGCTGTGTCATCTCGTCTGGTGTCCGACCTCCTTGTAGTCTCCACTCTGCGGGCAGGCTCCTCCCTCTTTGCTGGTTCCTCCCTCCTGGGTGCTGGCTCACGACGGGGAGGGGGCTCTTTCCTCTCTTCACGCCGTATTACATCCTCCCTCCTAGGAGCCTGTCTCCTGGTATCATCCCGTCTTGTTTCTTCTCTGCGATGTTCCTCTCGCTTTGGTTCTTCCCGCCTCTGATCCCTGCGAGAGTCGTCACGCCTGGTGTCATCTCTGCGACCAGTCTCCCTGCGTGTGTCTTCTCTCTGCCCCTCACGCCTCGGTGGCCCTCTCTCATTCCTCTGATTTCTGTTGTCATCTCTGAACCTTCCTCCACCGAATCTGCCTCCTTGGTCTTCCCGTCTGTCTCTCCTGTCAAATCGCCTCTCCCCGTTCGGCCCTCCCATCTGGTTGTGCATCCCTCCAGGGACATTCATGGGTGGTGGCACTATGCCAGGAGGGGGAATCATCCCGCCGTCCATGCCCATCCTCTTCTTGGGATCTCCCATGTAGGGGTCCATCTCATGCATGGGCATTCCCCTCACATCCAGAGTGCGCTTCAGGGAGTTGCGATGCTCCTGCTCAATGCGAAGTTGCATGTTGAGGGCCATCTCCCTCTCCAGCCGCTTATGCTCCCTGCGTCTCTCATTCTCCAGCATGACCCTCTCTCGCTCCAGACGCTCCCTCTCCAATCTCTCCTGCTCCAGCTGCATCCGCTGCACCTTCAGCTGCTCTCGCTCCCTGCGGATCTTGTCTTCCTCCTCCCTAGTGCGGCGACGCAGCACCTCCCGCTGCCTCCTGAACTGCTCTTGCCTCTCCCTCTCACGGCGCCTCTCAGTCTCCCTCATACCCCTCTCCCTGTTCCTCTCCCTATCTTTATCCCGCTGCTCTTTGATCTTGTCAAAGGACAGGATGTCTTTCTTGGCCTTGTCCTTGTCGGACTTCTCGGTCTTCTCCTTGCCTTCTGGCTCCTTGGAGGCCTCCTTCGAATCTGACTCTTGCTTCACTTCGGGCTTCTTATCCTCTGCCTTGCTTGGGGACTTACCTGCAGCAAAATAATAACAAATAAAACAAAATTATATTTCTGATTCCTAAAAGTTCAGATAATTCATTACTTATTTATAATAAATCCTCTATGAACACACATTCAACAAAATGTATTCTATCCTTTGAATTTTTATTTCTGGATGCTGATTGGATAATATAAAATGTGCAAATTGATGCTACTGTCTTGTATCAATAAACATGCCACTAATCAAGCGTTTTATATGAATAAGAGCCTAGGCCACAAAACCATTCAATAAAAGTGATTTTGAAGAATTCTGTGATATAATCTACCTGGTGTAGTTGGTTCAGGGTTGATGATGCCACTAATCCAGAGGGTTCTATGAATAAGGGCCCAGGACACCACACCATTCAATATAAGCAATATTTTTAGAATTTGGTGATTTGATTTACCTGGTGTGGTTGGTTCAGTCTTTGTAACGGCCTCCTTCTCCTCAGTCTTGATGGGCTTCTCATCCGCATCCTCCGTCTTGACTGGCTCTGCAGCGGTCGTCTTCGCTTCCTCCTTCACCTTCTCTTCCTCCTTCTCTTTTTCCTTCTCCTTTTCCTTCTCACGTTCCTTCTCCTTCTCTTTCTCGGCAGCCAGGAGTGAAGGGGGGATGAGAGGGGGCTTCCTACCACCTGGAACTGGGTCATTACCAGCCTGGTTTAAATAAAGAAAATACATCACGATTAGAGCATGTTGTTAACTTGGGAAAATTGTCCAATACAGTTTGGTACAATGTTTGTTCTTCAGACCATGAACAGTAAAAATATACCTTACAAAATGAAAATAACTGTAATCTTGCAAAAGAATTAGTAAATAAGCGTTTACAAATCTTTAGAGAAAAGAGCATGTTAATAAACAAAAAGACAAAGAGGGTCAAAGAAAAGGAGTCATCGCTTACCCATTCTACATGAATGGTCCTCCCATGGAGCTCTGTGCGGTGGAGATAGTTCATGGCTCGCTGGGCTTCTGAGCTAGCCCCCATCATGACAAAGCCGTAGCAGAGAGTGCCTGGGCTGCGTGCATTGGTTACCACCTTGGCACCAGCAACCTGCAGATGGATGGAAACAGGATACATTAGTTCATATCATTCTGTCTTGGTGACGAGAGCAGACAGATCGGAAAAACAATTTGTTAAATTTTTTATGTGGTATATTTGTGTTTTTTTATGTGGTATAATGAAGAGGACCTCTACTTTGAATATACTGTGAACAAGAGTGGTGGAAACAGTTCACATTATCTGGGTTTCTGAACACTACTCATGACAAAACGATGGCAGAGTATGTATGTGATATTTGAAGAGTAAAAAACTAACTTGCGAATTACAAATTTCGGGCCAGCAAACTTTTCTTCGAACCACTAGAAAAGTGGAAAAACAGGAACACTGACTAAAATGCTTAGTGTGGAGCCCTGAATATATGTTCCACCAGATGCCCCAATCATACCTTGCCATACTTGCTGAATGCAGCCTTCAAGTCCGCAGCACGGGTCGTCTTGGATAGGTTGCACACCCACAGGTTGCGGCCGACCCTCCCAGCACCTGGGCGACGTTCTGACAAAGGAGGACAAAGAATCGCAACAGACAAAATTAATTCCTTGTTCAAATCAGTCGCATATTGAACTTTTAATTTGTAAGATACAGCCAATTGATAATGCACAGATTTAAGTTCAACATGAATAAGACCTTTATCTTTGTACTAAGTAATAGACAAGAAATAGGCAAGAGAGATTTGAAACAACATTTTTCTTACAACTTCAAGGCTACAAAAGAAAATCTTGCATTACATTTTCTCAAAGAGTTGGAAAATAATGTGTAAATAATTGATTTGATAACTTACCTTTCTCAGAGCCAGGTTTGCTGCCAGTAGAACCAGAAGAACCACTGGAAAAAAAATGGAAGTGTACAAATAACGGGTATTAGTCTCTGAGCACTGATGTTCCCTGCACACACAGTCTCTCTTTCACAAGCCGCAAAATATTTGCCATCTCTGCGCTTACCAAATTGGTAATTCATTCTCACACATTATACCCGGTGCAGAAAGAGCCGACTTTTACCGGATCCGACTGGTTTTCACTTGGATCAACTCGGTATGCATTGCCTCAAGACTCCAATTTTTCCAGTCGGGAAGCCTGTCAAACTTGTTCTAACATGTTGAATTGGCCGCAACAACATGAATCAGACCGGCTGCAGCTCTCAGTCAGGTTGGGTGGATCAGGTAGAGTCGGCTCTTGTCTGCGCCGGGCATTACATCAACAAAGATAATTTATATAACATATTTCCCACTATCTCTCCCTCTATCACTCTGTATCTCTTGGTTTGAGCAATGATTGCACACTACCACATGTAACACAATGAAAAACAGTTCATCAGCATCAAAGCCATCAATCAGCACTTGACACCTCCGTTTCTTTTGCCACAATACGGTAGTTGATTTTCGTTTGTTTTCTTTCCCTTTGAGTAGCAGAATATTTTGTCAGTGTAAATTTGACTGAAGGCTGCCATGACATGATGATTCTTTAGTGCACCTTCATGAGTATGAATATGCAGGATAAGGTGTTTTAACCAAAGACCGGGCCAACACCAAATTGCTTCTCAGTAGCCAACACCAATTTGCTTCTCGGTAGCTGACACCAACATCTTATCTAACAAAAGAGATTCTCCACCAACTGACATCTCTGGCAAGACTCCAACCTCAGATTGAAATTTGAACAGCCTGCTGCTCTGAATTTTCCTCATCTTGGATTTTCCGTCAAATGTACTTTAAGTCGGCATTTCATCATCAGCAGATCAAATCATGCGCTAATCTTAACCGATCTATGTAATATTCATTGGTACACATACTATGGGGAAAGCATGCATACTTCTCTCTTACAGCTACACCTGTCATGATCAAAAACTCCACTCACATCCTCTTTACTACTACCCGACTTCAAGTCACATTCAACAGAATTTGTACATACCACAGAATACAGCCACAATACAATATCAGAAAGAATATCTTGAGAATAGCCTGAACTATCAGGCTTGCTCTATAAGGGAAACATACCATAATTTGTCAAGCATGTTGGGTATTTAATGTTTTTTTTTTCGAAATTGAAAGCTGTATTGCTCTCCAAAAAGTAATGAAAGGCCTGAGAATCATTACAAGTTCAATGCTATTACAGATGAGATGTATAAAGGATATACTATTTCATTTGCTCTAATTAGGGAGAAAAAATCAGCCATAAACGGCGCCCAAACAACTCAAACATTCTCCAGTTACTGACCAGACCAGTCGGTTGATATTAATTCATCTACATACAAATACATGGATCTTGTGATGGCAACAAACCTTCTCCGCTGGGCATCTCCCGAGGGAGGTGAAAGGGAATCTAGTTTATCCCCAGCTGAATCTTGATCTGCTGCCGTCGTGATGTCACCGGATGTCTCAACATCACCTGAACTATCGGCAGCTTTTCCCGTGTCGTCCATCGACGTGTCGGCGTCATCTTTCTTCTCCTGTGTTTCCATCTCCCATTTCTCCTTTCCGGCACTGGTTGCCTTCTGTGCATTCGCACTGCCAGGAGTCGTCGTCGAATCCTCCGCACTGGATTTGCCATCAGGTTTGGTCAGGTCTCCTTCCAACTCCAGGAGGGACGGTTCATCGACATGAACCACAAGGGACTCGTTATCCACTTCTTGCTTCTCGCCTGGTTGGTCGGCGGCTGAATCGGACTGCAACTTGTTGGAATCGGTCTCCCCCGCACCGCCAGATGTGATTCCCGAACTATCAGTTGCAGCTGTGGTTTCAAATTTATCGTTGAGAGAGGTAGAGCCCATATTGCCCACATCACCCACATTGCTTGCTGAAATTTGGGTCACATGGTACAGATTAGTTGAGGAAGCCATACATAGGGATTGGAAACAATGAAATAATAAAGGAAAAGTTGAATACGGTTCTTCATCTGCGTCTTTATGTTTCTCTTTTTTTTTCTATATACTTACACATAACTTGGGAACTCTGGAATATTTTGAGCTGAGAAGTAGCAAATGTATCATGCTAGACTAACTGAAGGGAAAAGTTATTTGTTAGACAAATTAACAAAAGGCTTTATCTTTATTATAATTGGCTAAACACTAAGTTATATCAAACACCAAAGCAGAATTGGCATGTTTCTGTGGCCATGGTGGAAAACACTGGCAGTTCCGTTGATAAGTTCACTTAGTCGGTTCAGAATGAGGTGTCCATGATAGCTGGCATACTTGGGTTAGAAGAATCGAGTCAGGAAGTGGGGTGTGGTTTCGCTGCTCCATACAAACTGCACTCTTGGTGCCAAAAGTGAGAAGCATCTGTATGATGCCTCCTTGCGCTTAGTCAAAGATGCTGGATACTGTCTTGCTTGATACCACCTTGCTGAATACGTGTTGTGTTGACTCTAAATCGCTTTCCTGATATCAGTCAGATGTCTTTGAATTGCTGTGCTGATGTCAGTCAGATGAACGCGTGGCCAGACTGGACAAGGAACTATGTCCCTGCCCTAGACAAGGTGGTCCTGTTAAGATGACACCTCAGCAGATGGCAGGAATGTTGGATGAATGCGACTATGCAGCACTTCAGGCGACGCTTCACGCAGCTGAGAGATTGCTTTGAAGCAAAATTTTCATTGGTGGCAAGGGGCAATGTCAGGCTCGGCTACAGGATGCTGCCAATGTCGCTCTGGAAATGTTGGTCAAGCGATTGGATCAGCCATTCTTTCACTTTGTGCAGTTTCTTGCTTCTGCTGAAGAATCAACTTTTGGTTGCATTCTGTCCTATGCAATTCAGTGACGCTGGAACATTCTGCTACAGCTTTTATGTTGAGAAGAAAACTCCCATGTTGAGCAGCGAACTCCCCTCAACACTCTGCTCCCAACTGATGCAGCATTCTCACTTTGGTCCCTCTTGAAGTTCCGCCATGCGAATCCAGATCAACCTGCTGGACGACACTTTAGACCCTTCCTCTCTGTGCTGTAAACTGGCAGTTTGCAGGAGTACCCGTTCCAAGTCGATATACGCGATTCACCAATGCGATCGGTCACCATGTGTCGCAATGGTAGTTGCCTTGATGTACTGTCAGCTGTTGTCAGTCTGTCCACCAATGGCTGCACTAAAATGTGTTTGAAGCACAAAATGAACCAATGCAGTCATCGGCTCACAAGCATTGGCTGTACTGCTACTTGTTACCACATTCAATCCACCTATGAACCGATTGTCCGCTTGCATGGCATTGGAAGAGCTGGAATATGTCCCGAAGTGCCCTCTTTCAATGCTTTACAAAGCATCTCGAAGGGTAACTGCCAGTGCCAACTGCCAGTGTGTGAATTCCTCACCATCCTCTTCTCCTAGCCACAGAAACATGCCTTCTCAGAAGTCTATGCCTACTTTCGGATTCCATATATATTGAGTAATACCTTAAATTTATTCAAAGTTAACCCAGTCGTAATCAGTATATTAGTCTTCCCACCAGTCTACTCTATCCATATCCGAGTCAGATAACTAAGATGATATTACAGCAGTTTTTAGAGCAATGGTGATCAAGTAATCCTGAAATCTACATGACAAGCTAAAAGCTGTGAATAAAATCCCTGGACCAAATCATTTCTAACTTCAGAACAAGTTTTCTTACCTCCTGTCTCATCTGGTTGGTCTCCGAGTGCTTCCTGAAAATGTACAAAAAAATAAAGATTTGAATTAGGAATTAGGATATGCGTCATAATTGTCACATTAAAAGTATGTTTCTGAAAGTAAGAAATACTTAAAATAAATGTAATATATGTCATTTTTAGTCTGGACCAACTAAATAGCAAATTGTATCATACTGTATTCCTGATTAAAATGCATCTTAAAGTGTACCACCACCCAAAAATAATATTTTGATTATAGAAAGGTAACATCTTTAGC
>JAUELG010027973.1:0-11709 GCA_031471515.1 Dendraster excentricus | reverse complement strand
ACCTGACATGGTGTCATTCACAGCGCTATAAAATAAAAACTACACGACCAAATTTACTGTTCTTGGTGTCGTTGTTCCTTTGAAAAGACACACTATTATATGGATACAATTCATTTTTTACTGTATTTTGGGAAGTACCCTGTTCCGTTTTTTTTGGGCCACCCTGTATAGCGTAGAAAAAATGATTTGCCTTATTTATTTTTGTGTGTGCAGGTCACTAGCAAGGATTTTTCATGGGAACCCCCTTGCCCCCCCCCCCATTGTAAAAAAAAAATCTAGATATGAACCATAATTATATTTCATTCCTGTTCCTCTGTTATTACTAAATCACAAATTCACAAAACGTATACCAGTCCAATATTTTGTATAGGCTTTTTTGATGTGTGAAAAAGGTATTTACCATAATGGAATGTAAATCCTTATTTTACATTATGAGAAGAATAAAAAATGTAATTGTAGCGTAATAAATTAATCAATTATTTTGATCTTTCTATATTGCATGAAATTATCACCTTGAAAATGTTGTAATCCATCCAGGTTAAGTATTCCATCTTGAATTTTTCAGCAGAAAAGGCAGTTTTTATTTATTTTGATCCTCCTGATAATGGGATCAGTAATACTTCTAATAAGAGAAATAAATTTATGATTTAGATAGAAGAAATGAATATGTGTAAGAAAACACGTAATGTGTGACATGTTTGAATGCAGAAAGTACTAAATTAAGAATTCTTCTTTTAATGTTTCATTGAATAGTGACATGATTAAATCATATTTTGCAGCAGGTTTGGTGGTACAGTACTATATGTAATATTATCCAATCTTGTGTATGTTTATTTTGATCTTGTAAATTATTTTCTATTTTGTATATTGTTATTATGGAAATAAAATGAAACAATATATACTACTCTAACAAAGTTAAGGATCACTTTTTATTTGGTGCATAATTTTAGAATGGCATTTCTTACTTCTGAATGACCTCAAACACACTGCAATCAATATCACATGTGGTTCAGTTGTTCCATATGTCTCTTGCATCATTGTTTAATTCCAATGAAGACACCATCCAGTCAAACAAAAAATTAAAAACTAGGTCAGACTTCACTCCTAGCTTGGAAAATACAAGTTAAACAAAAGTGATCCGTAAATGTGAACGATCTTCTTGAGCCCACTGAGCGCTTGGAAGGAATACTCCCAAGGTGTAGGGATGGTGCACACACAATGTGTGCTGGTTTGCATTGTATCCTATGACCGGGGTAATAATAAAATTGTATAGCGCATCGATCAGTTATTAATGGGAAATGCGCTATATAAATATCAAATATTATTATTATTATTATTAAATATTTGTTAGTAGTATACATGTATATTTCGATAGTTGTCAACTGGCCTTTCATATTGTTTGCCTTGGGACTGTTGTATCATGATACAATCAAGATGATTATTTATATTTACTATATTTTCATCTTTAAATGATTTTGTTTTTTGATACTGAGAATGAAATAAATCCATATCTGTGTCTAGAGCTGTCTAGAGCTGAGAATTGTGTACTATGTTTTGATTTTTCAATTCCAAATTTATATTTTCTGATACTGAAATGAAATAAATCTATCACCTTCTATTTAAAGATGTGTTTTGTGCATTTAATGTGTTTTTCTGTCATTGAAAGATTTGCAATTTTTCTTTTTTATTTTGATTAAATATATAGAGAAAAATGTACAGAATCATAATTGTACACACTTATGGACTAATCTGTTCCAGACATGGACTTTTTACAGGAATGAGTCGCTAATATTTGCAGAAAGAGATATAATCGAATGTAAGCTACAATTAATTGTAAGTCGAGAGATTGTGTGCATTTCAACCAATCAGATTTGGGCATTCAGAACACACGTTATAACTCACAATTAATTGTTAACTTACAATCGATTGTAACTTTCAGTAGATAAGGACATTTAAATCACTCCTTGAAACTTACCTGTTCAATCAACTGTATAATTGTTTGTGAAGTACACATTTTATGTCTTAGTTTGATCAGTATGAAGCCCTGTATAAATATTATGTATTAATATTTGTTTTATTATTATCTCTCTTTCTGCAATGGGACCCTATACTACCTATACTACCTATACTACCACATGCTGCTCATTTGGGAGAATTAGGTTCAATGATTGAATAAAAAGCAATCTGATATGCATGGAGGATATACACGTGCAGAGGAATTTGATACTTAAGGAAATAAGGAAAAGCAGTAGATTCATAGATCAGTCATAAGATTGAGCTCATAAATACAATTCTGGAACCATGAATGTTTTCAAAATGTTTTCCAAACCATTTTGTTGTTGTTCCGATATATTGGAAAGAAGATATGTGCAAAATGTCCTGAAATAATAACATGCAGGAAGGAGTGATTGAATAAAAAATAAATCTGCATTTACTTTAAGGTACACTTGAGTAGTGGAACTTTAAAAATTCCCCTTGCCACTAGTAAATAGGTTGGTTTTGAATGAAATATGCAAAATGAAAATCTCACCCTTTCAAATGCTCTCATAGTTGACACATTTGATTTCAAGATACTAATTTTGTATAAAAAATGGTTAGAACAAATGAGTTTTTAGAAAACCCCCTCTTGAGCTGTAACGGCTTTTAACAAAATGATAACAGTGTTTTTACTTAGTCAATTGTAATTGTGTATACCTTTCAAGCATGGTGGAGTATTATATTAGTTTTTACCGTTATCATTTATGCAGGTTATGGGTACTATACTTTCCCTTTAAGTTTGGCCAATACTCAACTCTTTAAATTCGTCATCGTCACGTGATCATTTTATGTATCCTTTTTAATCATGTGGAATAAGTTAATCGTGTAATACGTTATCTCGGAACAAAATCTATTTGGATGCAATGAATATCACTGCGAGGTTGATGACACAGCTAAAAATGATACACTTGCAACAAACGATAGAGGGTAGTTTTTAATGAAATGCAGCACATGTCAGTTTATTTTGTGAGGAGTAAAAAACACTCAGAAATATATTTTTAAAATAACAAGAAAGGCGACACTTTTGCTAAACGATAAGCACGAGAAATTGCTGATGATATAACTGGGCATTTTTCTGAAAAGCATTAATTCAACTACCAACGCAATTATTGTATTCATTTTATGCCGAATTATGTAAATCAATAATTTCATATTATTGGGGAAAAGCAAAACATTTATGTTTGAGGCTTAACATGAGCACGTTACATATATGAAACCTATGGTATTTGGTATCAGATTACAGGAAATTCTATTGTCTTTAATATGACATAAAACGGTCTATGTTGATGTCTGTTCAAGGAAGCCGTTAAGGAAGTCACATTTCGACTTTGGCCCTCATGCGGCGGATTTTTTTTTCAACGATTGAATGATGTCGGGATAGATGAAGACACCAACAATATCACCAGTAACTCGCGTGGTCACGTGACGCGTGGTACACAATCACTAGCCTTGCATGTATTTAAGTACTTTATATTTTGCCGCCGATAGAGTGTTTACCTTTATAGTGCTGCTATTATAAGTTTTCCCACTCAATTTTACACATTTATCAATCGAATTAATTAAAGCAAAAGTCCAGTTTCGGGAAAGTAGCCGAATACATCTTTATTGATCAATATTGTTCATTATGTATTGAAATATAGAAATATTGGACGAAATTCAATATCCACCACGTGGCGACCACGTGGTCGTTATACACGGTAGCATATAGGCGATTCCTCGTTGGCGATATTTATCTTCACCTGACAGATATGATAATTTTACAAATAAATGAATTAGTAGGCCGTTTCCATTCAAAATTTGTATTATCACGTATTAGTTGAAATATAATCTTTCACTTGATTAGTAATACGAGCTTCCATTTTATTTTTTGAGAAGGGGGGGGGGGGGGGGCGCACTACCAAAACAAATCTTTTCCTTTAAGGGTCATTCAAATGGTATCAAATTTTGAATGAACATTGTTGAAATGGGATGCTCCTTGTGCAAATTCACTTGCTGCTACGTGATTTTGAACGACTATTTAGGAATTCAAATGCTGGAAAATGCGGGAAAACCTATAATTTATCATATCAGTATCTAATGTAGATGTAGATATATTTACACATCTGCAGTGTATGTTTTAGATTATTTTTGTTACTTTTTCTTGAGAATACATTTCTACTGATCTGAAAAATGCAGCTTTATATGTGTATGCTTATTTAACTAGACTTTTTAAATAACAATTAAATTGGGCGGCCATCTTAGAAAATAGCCGCCATCTTGGATTTCTCAGTCCTTACGCCACAGGATAGATTTGTATTTACCATATTGGTACCCTGCAAACTACAAACAATGGAATCCTCAAAAAAATCTAATCACCAAAACATCATGTGCATAATTTTGTATAAAAAATGGTTGAAACCAATGTTTTATTAGAGAGCGCACCTTTGTGTTTTTGTGTTTGTACTACCCCTTTAGTGTCTGTGTTTTTTGTTCTCTCGTACCATGTCTACAGTAGTGACTAGTCAGAAGTTCAACGTTTGATGTATTATTCCTCGTTGCACACATTTGCAAATCGAAAATGTTCTGCGACAAGTGAAAGCTAGCAAGATTTGTATCTCGTTACCCCCCCCCCCCGCCCCCCCCCCCCAACATAAATTCCACCCGGGATAGGAAATGGAATGATTCCTAACTCGTGAATGATACTCGGTGAATCAGCACATAAAGTGCCACTCACCTCAGTTTTGAAATGTCACCTCTTCCAGGCCCGTAGCCAATGGAGGGAGGTGAGAGGGGATGGGTGAGTGAGGGTGGGGGGGGGGGGGGTGCTTCGGGTCCGGATTCATTTGTGTATTATGAAAATTATGGGGAAGTGCCTCACGTGCATCCCCGAGTTCCCGTGCCCTCCCCCTGGAGCTGTAGCTCCACTCAAAATTTCACATTATCACTGCACAGTCCTCCGCATATACAGACCCGACTCGACCCGATCCTACTGTTTTTCATTCAGGCTAGAGTCGGGTTCGAGCAGTCGTAGCCGAATAAGCTGATTCAACAAGTTGATTCGGCCTCGAATGATGTTTGACTAGCTCACAACACCGGCACAACAGGAGTCCTAATATACTTAGCTTTGGCCCGCGGAAAACCAGTCAGATCGTGTCGAGTCTGCGCTGTGTGCGGAGGACACAACGGGTCAGCATTGCACGATGAGACTAGCTCTTACCACCAGACCAAAACAAGTCTAATTCTCAGTAAAAAATAGAAGTTGGGCTTCGAATAGTCAGTAATCGTTTGATATCTGATATCAAACTATCGATATTAAAGTTATATAGAAAGTTCGATAAAATTCACATGAAACGGTTATAAATGAATAAACGGAATAAATTAATTTTCACATTCAGATTAATATTAATTTCATTGCCATGTTCAAAAAAACAAACACAAATTAATTTTGTCTCCAGACTTGTTGATAACAATAAATAGGTTTATTGAAGGTTATTAGCGGACATAGAATTTAAGAACTTGCGCAAATTTCCCGAATGTTCCCGAGTCGCTAGTGGGTTTGTGTGCCCTCACATGGCCCGGGGATTCCCCCACCAAACATCATGCTTAATTTGCGGAAACAAAAGGAAATGGACACAGATTAAGTCGACAATTTCACGTTGTTTAAAGGAAAATAAATTGATGAAGAACTACTTTTTTCATTTTTCGTTTATTTAATTCAATCAATAGAGTTCACATGTAACTATTTATCGATCTATCAATATTTCTATTATTTATTCATTATTTGATTTTGTTTTATTAAATATCTAATTCAGTCATATTTCACCTTATATTAGTCAATATCTTTATTTTGAACATTACAAAGCCCAAACTATATAATTGGCGTTTAATACACGGCCAGAAAAGAAAGGGAACAGTAGGGGTGGAGGGGAGGGGGGGGGGGGGTGGGGGTAGACCAAGGGGCTGATAATTAGTAACTGTCCAACACCATTACAAGCTAATAGTAATAACTCCAACATGCTCGAAATGTATGTATACACAATTACTAACTAAATAAAAAGCATGTTTTCATTTACAAGAGGGCGCTCTCTACAAAGTATTGGTTTCAACCATTTTTCATACAAAGTTATGCATGTGATATTTTGTTGTTATGATTAATAAATAGCTAGATCATCGGCAACTAGTTAAAAAACCCTTTTGAAAATTAAACAATAACTGTAAGCATTAATCGTTGAATAAATCGAGGCCCCAGATTTATTCCCATCGGGTATATTTATTGATATTTCAGGAGCCGATTTTGATTAAATATCTGTCATTAAAATTGTATACTCTTTTGAAAATGTTCATTAAGTTGTTTATTTTCGAACAAAATACACATTATTTTGTGCAGCGCCTTCTATACCAAAACTAAGCTACCCCTTTAAGCCGTTCACACAGAGTGAACTGAATTCACCTTAGGTGGTAAGCGGGAGAGAAGATAATAAACTATGTAACTTATCTGAGGTTATTTACGGGCATTGTACGGGATTTTTGTTTGGATATGGTAGGTTGGCGCACCTGCGTGAGAGAGCCGGGGCCTTCCCCGAGACGTCGGCGGTGATATCCGTTGAGTAAACCGTCACGAGGAAGCACAGGGTTGGTGCTCTCTGGGTCGTTGTTATCGCGGCCTGAGAAAAGGCAAAAAAGAAGAGAACAACAAAAAAATGAAACAATATATTAAGAAAAAAGATGACAATACGAATGAATAGAAGAAATTATACGAAGAGTATAGATCAGAGAATAAAACAAAAGAAAAGAAAACTAAATAAAACAAAATAAAACAAAACAACGAAAAAAAAGAAGAAGAAAATAACGAGAAGAAACAAAACAAAACAAAACAAAAGACAATAAAATAAAATAAAATAAAATTTAAAATATTAGAAAAACACATAACAAAACAAAGCAGACTGCGATGGTACACACGTCATACACTTTATAATCATACGCACGCGCGAATAAACAATAATGCAGAGACGCGAAAAATGACATACTCTTGAACGCACATTCAAATCAACCTTTTAGTCACAGGTGGACATAATAATAATAATAATAATTTTATACTCGATTTATATAGCGCCTAATATGATTGATAATCATCACTAAGCGCTTAACAATGGTAATATTACCCCCGGCCAAAGGATACAATGCAAACCAGCACATATTGTGTGCACCATCTCCACTCCCTGGGGAGCATTCCTTCCAAGCGGCTCATGGGCATTGAGAAGATCCTTCACATATAGGCTTTCACCTCCTACATACAGTTGAAAGAAAAAAAACAACACCACAAACATTCCATTACATTTTAGTAAGGAAAGATTAAAAGATTGAACACAAAACTAACAGTTTAAATACAAACTGTAAACTATTCTCTTTATTTCACGGAAGCAAAGATTTTCATTTACTCACGTAAACCTTTTACAGACGGACATACATTTGAACGCAAACACAAATACCTACTGACATTATTAGTATTGAAATTTCATAAAAGTTTTACTAAAAGCAAACAAAATCAAAATATTCTTGTTAGTTTATGATATAAATTTAGTTCAGATTTTGTAAGGAGTGTTTTGTTCTAAAACATAACAATAATTTGTATACTAATTCGAGGAGATGCCTTTTGTATTGTTGATGAATAATAATGACTGGTCTTTAATTTCAACACATTTTCTGATGTTTTTTTTTTTTAATATTTCAGGCCTCTTTGAGTAGTTGTCATAATGTAACCAACCCAACATTCACAACAAGACACACAACTTGAACATGCAAGCATATTCCACCTCTTCGAATCACGTTCCACGTATACATTGTTGTTGATTGAAAGGAGGAGGCAAAATGAGTTTACCTACACTATCAAATGTTTACAATAATGTGTAACGACGTCGAAATTCAGTTGTAATTAGGCTCTATTACGCAGATAATTGACAGGATTTCTCAAAGGTTACCGATATTTACCCCCACTCCTCATAAACAAAAATGAAATCAAAACATGGGTGCTCTAATTGAATTGTTCCTCCAGACCAGACAGAAATGACACTAGCTCATTCGGGCATAAGATATAGTGGAAGGAGATTCGGGAAGCCGAATCAAATGTCACGCCAGTGAAGCAGGACTTATCGTCTGCGGATTCTATCACGGTCGGTCCCACTCATTGTCATTCGCATTGGCGAGCGCCCAAGTTTCCCCTACCCCTAAGCGGATTTTCCCCAAATCATCGCATGTTCGTTCGGCTCGAGTTCCTTCCTCACCGCGCAGCGATGGGACGTCTCGATCGCAGGTGTGCAGGTATCTAGGGGAAAGATGGATCATAAATATCTCGGTTCAGAATCGGATGAAGCAGATTTCTTCTTCTTCCTCATAATTTTATTATTATGATATTCTCCCCCTTCGCTTTTGTTTTCTTCCGTTTTAAAAAGAGGTTAGGAATGAGAGTGATCAAAGACTGGATGCAGACAATAAACGCCCGCGGGACGCTCGACACAACCTGACTTCCTCCAGCCGAAATTCCCCGGCCACTGCGCCAGATGATGCGCGTATTTGAGTATAGATGAATCATGAATCATCATTCCCTGCCCACCCCCCCCCCCTATATCCTTCTATTTACCCCTGCTCTCTCCCCCTCTCTCACTTCTAATCACCCCACCCCATCTCCCTCCCTTTTAATCACCCATCCCCATCTCACTCCCCCCTCTCTCTTTTGTCAACTTACTTCAACCCCTTCACGTGAAATGCTCATCCACCTATCAAGGTAAGGTATATGTTTTGCAACGATTATTTTACACCATTAACAGGAGAAAAAATTCTTCAAGAAAGATGAGAAATGTTTAATTAAATTCTACCCCATATAACGTGAAACCAGCGTATCATCTCCGTGTCCCCCAGACCCCCCCAAATGATGCCCCCTCCCTATACCCAAGTAACCCTCAATTCTTTCTCCCCCTTCTCCCTTTCCACTCCCCCCCTCACTCCTCATTTCTCCCCCCTTTTTACTATTTTAGTTGTCTACTTCTGTATTTCTGGCTGTCTTTCGTTCTTTATTTCTTTCTACCGGTAGCCGCGTCATGTCAGTTTAGTTTGCCGTGTCACTCACCGAGACGGTATGATCACAAACCGTTGGCCAAAAAATAATAAATTTCGCGTCGAGATAGCGATCAGTTAGCTATATAGTGGGGCCCCCGCATCTTCCCGCCAAAAAACATATGATCGCAGCATTTTCAACAAAATTACTTTATGAGTTTGATGATGAGCGCTACAATATTTTGTACAATGTCATCTCCCAGGGGGACGCACGAGGGGAAGTCCCCGGCGAATGCGGCGGTGATTAGACCCTGCTACTTGATTAATCCTAGATGTACGGAATATGGGTTTAATACGGGTTAATTGGGGATGACGATGGGGGCAAATTAACAGTCATTTTAGTAGCGGGGCGGGTGGGACAATAACTAAGAGGATTAATGGCTAGAAATTAGACGGTTATCTTAAGAGGAAAAAAAACACAAATGGCACCTTTTATCGCTCTGGTATTGCTTTGATCATCAAAATAAATGACAAACATAATTGTAATACTGTTTTATATAAAAAAGAAAATGCGAGTATATTGTTGGTAAAACGTAAATTGCTGCTGATGATGTGCTGATATGAAATAAATTATAAAGCGGTGGTGGTAATTTTGGAAACGAAAGGGAATATTGTAGCAAAAAACTGTCAATTTTTGCAAAACAGATAACCATTATGTCTTATACAATTACAAATGACTATAATCGTCAACATTATACCATGTTATGCTTTTATAGATAACATGTTTTCATACACGAATGCCTTTTCTTTGCTCATTCTTAGTCACGAATGCCTTAACAATAGTTTCTATTATAAGGAGGGGGGAGGGGGTGAGTAGCTGGTAGGGGGTTACGATGACGGTGAATATCGTCATGATGGGACGGTTACGATTTGAGTGGTAAAATCGATATTTATAATTGCAAAGGATACATATTTAGACAAACATGTGCTATGTTACAAGCGATAAGCAAAACACCATTTTCAGAACGTATATTTTCAAATTCTCATGGGGGCGGATGGGAGGGGGGGAGGGGGGTGGGTTGATTGCATCAAGGGATGTATAGGGGAGACGAACATCCCTCTGCGGGAATTAATCATCCCCCTTGTCCACTAAACCATCAGAGGGACATGAGTTCGTCAAACAACCTCATAAAAGGTCAAGCATAGCTCAGCCAATAATATAATGTAAGTAATGTCCCATTTATGATGCTTGTCACTAACCTATGTTATCACATTATTTGATATGTCACAGGAGAGTGTGTGACTCAGCGGTGCAATTTGTCTTTCTGTAATGAAATAAACGTTTGAAGACGCACGGCCTTGAATTACGCGCGCTTTTCCCTTTTGGGACAATCCTGTAAAGCATCGGTGAAGATGAATCGGCTGAAACCATGAAAACACCACATCGTGTGTGTGTCAGTCACATGAACAGTTCACTTCAGTTTTTGTAGTTGTACGAGGCAAGGGCCTGAGAGGGCAACAGCCCCCCTCCCCAGTGGCGTAACAGGTGCCTGGTATGGGGAGTCTTACTTTGGAGTGTAAAAACACATGAACACAAACAATTTGTTGCTTTGTTAAAAGAATATTCCTATGTCTGTATGTGGGGTTAGGGGCAGCCCGGATCTCCAGCCATCAAGCATAATATTATGTAAACCGAATTATTGTACCTGTGCTTTATATTTCGTGATATTTCGACGAGTTTTACACTGCATGAAACTGGGTGACAGATCTGGTTGATTTACAAGGCGACCTACAAACTTCGCGATGAGTAATTATTAGAGCATAAAGACCCGACATCACAAAGAAATAAATCTTCATCATCATTCGCATCACAAATTTATCGTTTTCCTCGTGTTTCTGTTGATTGTTTTGGAACTAACGGTCAATTTCTGACGAAACGGGACGGAACGTGGCAAAAATTTAATTATATTAGCGAACAGGAAACAATTGTGTTCTACTAACCTCGATTTACGGAGTGAAAACAAAAACAATTCTTTTACTTGGCCCTTAGTACCGAAAGTATTATGTCTTTATATTATCAACCAAAACATAGAAAAACAAAGCGGTACAGCCGCTGTGCTACGTTTGAATAACTTATTAGAGAGTCAAACGCATAAACGTCGAAGTTTAAAAGTCATGGGGAAGGATAAGGGGGGAAGTTTGTTCGTATTGTTTGTATTGTAATGAATATATTGTACCTATAGTTTTGCAAAATGTTATACCTTTGATTGATATATTCTAAGGTTTAATTTTTTTTTTAAGAGAATGGTTCGGCATTCAATATCACAACAATGACCAGTATAATTCTGTCTAACTGTCACTTAAAGGGGTAGTTTAGTTTTGGTAGAGAGGGCGCTGCACATCGCAATTTTTTTGTGAGGTCATTAAAAACTGAGTGTCAAATTTGAGAGAACATGCAATTTTAATGGCAGAATTAACTTTATTTGGTCGAAACCGGCCCAGAAATGGCTGAAATATCAATAAATGTATCTGATCTTATAATTATTTGGGGCCTTTAGCCCCCAAATTTAGCCTTTGTTTGTACAAAATTGTGCATTTAATGTTTTGATTCAATAGAAATATCACCAACGAATTTTTAAAACC
>JAUELG010027862.1:1534-11711 GCA_031471515.1 Dendraster excentricus | reverse complement strand
GAATATTTATGAAAGGTTTACTTGCCCCGTGCCAGCGGGCAAGTGCCAGTGTCCAGCTCTACAGAAGCGCTTGACACTGGCATTCCTTTTTCTTGTTAAATGATTGTAATCAACATGTATCCATTTTCTTTTTTTCTTTTTTTTTTTCAGAGTGGAAGGTGTCCCATCAGTCACATCTCTTGCTTTCAATGGAGCCCTCAAACTCGCTGTGGGCACATCTACGGGACAGGTTTGTAGATTGCTCTATTGTTAAAAAACTTTATATTTGGATTAATGAAGTCATATAAACTAATAAAATTATTAAAACATAACACATTCTTGATTTATGTGAATTTGCTACGGATAATATGCTATAGTACATGATATCAATATTTGGTTTTTTAATTTTCGTATTTCTATATTCTCTGCATATTGTGCAGTTATTTCTCTAAAATGGTTCCCTATAATTGGTATGTTCTTGATACCATTCTTACTGCCTGTAAATATGTAATAGCATGTAATTTTTCTGTGATGCTTTTAGTGATCCGTGTAAATTTTCCAGTCTGTGTATGATGTGAGTAAATAAACGAAAACTGGATTTTTGATCTGCCTTATCTCTATTGTTGCTCAATAACCAGGTGTAAAATGGGCAGAAGTGGAACATTTATTAAATTGGAGATTATTTTAATTTGTATTAGAAGCTGTATAAATCGAAGCATTATATTATTTGATATTTCTTTCACATTCTAGGTTTTGATGTACGACATTCGATCCAACAAACCGTACCTAGTGAAAGACCATCGTAACAACCTGCCAATCAAGACGATACACTACAGCCCCAATGCTGAGATGGTCATATCATCTGACCAACGGGCTGTCAAGATTTGGGATCAGTCTGATGTAAGTTAAGATATACTTAACCTATTTACTGGAGGGAACTGGTGCTCCAAGTTTTAACTAATGTCCCAAAGGCTAGGAGTAAATATTCCTTCCTCTAATAAACGATTATTTGATGAGGCTGACGTGATGGGCCGTCTCAATCTCTCTGCTGTCAAATTGTTAAATAGATTTCTTTAGGAACATGATATATGATTACTTGTAGTACATGTATATCCGATTTGCAAACACCAGCAAGTTATTAACATCCCGTGATAAACCACCCGGATATTTTGTACATCTGGATGATGAATTGTTTGAAGTTTACAGTAATCAAGAATTGAATTGATACAAGAAATACCACTTGAGTTGTAGCCTAACTACGGCAAGTGATCTTCGATTTCAGTCAAGCTTCTTACCTATGTAATACTTGCCATATAATAATTAATTGTGGATCTTTGTACGTTAATCTCTCTAAAATCAAGTCCAAAAATTATATTTTGTTGAGCACTGTCATATAATTAATTAAGTATATTACACCTTAATCTTTTTATAATTGATAATTTGTATTCATCCCTTCATTGTCTGTCTTCTTTCTCTCTGCAGGGCAAGCCATTTGTTACAGTGGAGGCAGAGCATGATTTCAATGACGTGTGCGCCGTACCCAACTCTGGTCTTCTCTTGATGGCGTGTGAAGCACCTAAAATGCTGTCTTACTTCATCCCTGTAAGTCACTTATAAATTGTGCCTGAAAGTAGCACTATTAATTAGCATTCAAAGAAAAAGAAATTGATTTGTGTGCTGTCCCCAACTTAAGTCTCCTCGTGATGGTGATTGAAGCACATAAAATGCTACCTTACTTCATCCCTGTAAGTCACTTATAAATTGTATGACTTGTGCCTGAAAGTAGCGCTGTTAATCAGCATTGAAAGTAAAATTCAAAATATGTTTGTACTTTAAATAGAATAAAAAATTAAGTTTAATAAGAGTTCTTGATTTCTTGATAGGTCATTACGTGATTATTACGTAAGCCATGACGACCACCATCGTGGAAATCAATTCTATCATTTTCCTACCTCGATCGACCACATTCTTTTATCACTTCTGTCAACAAATTCATGCTGTGTTTACGTCAGCGCCGAGGGGCTAGCGATAAGAAGGTGCTATCCCTGATACAAAATCTACTGGATGTTGGCTTGAGTGGTCAAATCGAAACACCTCACTTCAGCCCTTTAGCTGAGGTTTTTGGCGAACATGGTTTGGACGTAATGTGATATTTTGTTTGTACATGGTTTCATTACATAGGGCCTAGGACCAGCTCCAAAGTGTTGTGTTGGCAGTCTGTGCTCTTGCATAGGTCATTATTTTGTGTGTACATGGTTTCATTACATAGGGCCTAGTACCAGCTATAAAGTGTTGTGTTGGCAGTGCTCTTGCATAGTTGTTATTTTGTTTGTACATGTTTCCTTTACATAGGGCCTAGGACCGGCTCCAAAGTGGTGTGTTGACAGTGCTCTAGTATAGTTATTTTGTTTGTACATGCTTTCTTTACATAGGGCCTAGAACCATCTCACTAAGTGCTGTGTTGCTCCAAAGTGTTGTGTTGGCAGTGCCCTAGCATAGTTATTTTGTTTGTACATACTTCCTTTACATAGGGCCTAGGACCGGCTCCCAAGTGGTGTTCCTTCCTGGACAGCCTGACAGAAGAGCTGGAGGAGAACCCAGCGTCTACTGTCTACGATGACTACAAGTTTGTCACCAAGACTGAGCTAGAAAGTTTGGGTAAGTCATTCTTGGAATTCGCATTATATGTGACCGGATATAACAAAGACCTGCACTTCATTGCATAAAAAAAGTAGAAGGGATTTTAAAAAGATGAGAAAGGCTTCATCAAAAGCTTTTATTTGATGCCTTCAAAAGCATCTGATAATATATGGAAAATGATGATTTAGAATTTACTGGGAAAATTCCTTTACATATTTACATACATTATGTTAACTATACAGGGTGGCCCAAAAAAACCAGAACAGGGTACTTCCCAAAATAGAGTAAAAAATGTGTTATATCCATCTAATAGTGTGTCTTTTCAGAGGAACAACGACACCAAGAACAGTCAATTTGGTTGTGTAGTTTTTATTTTATAGCGCTGTGAATGACACCAAAGGTCCCTCTTTTTAGCCAGTTTGAAATAAGCGAGTGATTGGTACATCAAGTCTCACGCCCTGAGCCGCTATTCATACCAGTCAGCATCGCGCACTATTGTCAGTGTGTGCTCAGCCGTATGCCAATAGAATAGGTATGGTCGCACAGTAGTATGACTGGCCGGGAGTGCATATTAACTGGCATCGCGACGCATCGACGAGGTGAAAATTAACAATAATTGGTAACTGACATGGTCTCACTCGCAGCGCCCTAAAATAAAAACCACACCACCAAAAATGCTGTTCTTGGTGTCGTTGTTCATTTGAAAAGACACCCTATGCAATGGACATACATATGTGGGTAATTTATTTTGGAAAGAGCCCCGTTCCGGGGCCACCCTGTATAGTGCCCATATCTTCAGAACATGAATAACTGAACAAGTGCAGGATTTTGCTATATCCTGTCTTGATTATAGTGGAACCTTGTTATGGAGAGCTCTGATATAACAAAACCGTTTTATAACTGTAATTCTGCTAGTCTAATCTTATATTGTTTTTTTTTTATCTTGATATAATACATGTAGGTACATCATTATACAGTTGTTAATGGTAGTGGAGTGAAAAGCACGGAATGTTCCACCCAACGGATTTTTAATGCTATCTTCATGAAATAGCATTTCAAATCCTGACGGGAACATTCAGTGATTTTCCCGACAGCAAGTTAACAACTGTTTCATCATCTGACTTTTTGGCATGTTACAGTTTGAAACGTTACATGGCAGTTGATGCACTGTACTGTACTAAGTCAGGTGATGAATAACAATGTGTTTTCCTTGGTCCACACTCTCTTGAACCCTCCTCCAGTTAAAACTCCTAAAAATGGAGTATTCAGGGGGGATAAACTACTAAATACCAAATTGTAACAAACAAACTTTCCCCTTTTATCTTTGTTTGAAGGTCTGGCACATCTGATCGGCACAAGTCTGTTGAGGGTGTACATGCATGGCTACTTCATGGACATGAGACTGTACAGAAAGGCTAAGCTAACCCAGTTACTATACTATGATCACCTTGTGTACTATGAATTATCGTCATAGGAAAAGCGAATTTCGAGACAAGAGATTAAGTCATTTAAACCTACAAGCAAAGTGATCATGATCATACATGAATTACTGTTAATTATT
Organism: Dendraster excentricus; assembly: GCA_031471515.1. Classification (NCBI taxonomy): domain Eukaryota; kingdom Metazoa; phylum Echinodermata; class Echinoidea; order Clypeasteroida; family Dendrasteridae; genus Dendraster; species Dendraster excentricus. The sequence continues at coordinate 7,531 of JAUELG010027862.1, read as the reverse complement.
TCCTTTTTTTGTAGGTCTGGCACATCTCATCGGCACAAGTCTGTTGAGGGCCTACATGCATGGGTATTTCATGGACATGAGACTTTACAGAAAGGCTAAGTCCATTGCTGATCCCTTCGCCTATGAAGACTACAGGAAGAGCAAGATTAAGAAGAAGATTGAGGAGCAGCGAACTAGTAGAGTGCAAGTCAAGGTAACTTTTTGCTTCCAGTTCCGGGTGGGGGGGGGGGGTTGCATAAAAAGTTGTGTTTTATCACATGTCAGAAAATGTGTACATTTAGTTAGCTCAAACGCGCATGTGTTTTTTACATGCCATTAATCACAACTTTTAATGCATCACCCCTGTGTTCTGTGTTCTACGCAGATTACAGGGCTTTTGGCATGTCAAGCATTCAACAACTAAGTAAAAAAAAAAAGAAGTCAATTATTGTGCAAAAAAAATGGATTGGTTCCTGTCAAAAAATTATATATGTTCCAGTTCATAAGTTATTTGTTTTAAACAAATACATTTATAATTGTCTGCATTTGTTTCTTTTGTCAATTTGTCTTCCTGCAGAAACTGCCATCTGTCAACGCTGCATTGGCTGAGAAACTCGAAGAGGAACGGGTCGCTGAAAAGGGCAAGAAAGTTAAAGCTAAGAGAGAGGTAACTGGTGTTGTTCTCATTTCTCATCCCAAATTTATTCAAACAAAATCGTTGTTTTTAGAAATGGCGTTGGTTTTGGTTCAACCATTGCTGTAATAATACATTTGTAAATACTCAAACCGTATACTTGTCAAATCCAATGTATCATTGTTTTATTACTTTAACTAACTTGTAAAAAATTTCCTTCATTCTAATGGTGCTGTTACACCGGAAGTGGTTGCACTGAGTGCTTTTGGTCTTGGAAAGAGTTCCCAATATCCTTAAAAAAACGCAGTCAAATCTCCTCCCAAAATCAAGAAATTAATGACATATTTCATTATCAAGAGTAATAATTAAAGAGTAAACTTTGTTTAATAAACAACTACTAAACTACTACTACATATTGAGAAGCTTTGTGCAGCTTGAAGAGTGCTTACGCAAGTAAGGTATTCAATGAATAATTCAGTTTCAGCTAAATACATACAATAAATAGCGCTAAATATATTAATGTTTCATATCACTTTAGATGACTTTACTTAACTACAAAGTTAACAATATTAAAATAAAGCAAATGAAATACAATCATAATAAACAAAAATAGATAAAATATGATCAAATAGATAACAAAAACATAAACATACAAATATGCGTAATAAATTACTACATCTTTAATTTTCAATTTACTTTTTAAACAGATGGGTTTTGAGTAGTTTTTTTCAAAGATATAATGAGAGTCCTAGTCGGATATGGAGAGGGATATCATTCCACATGCATGGAGCATACATAAATAATGAATTGTTGCCCGATTTAGAATGAAATTAGCCAAAGCATCAGCAATCCGAGCATTGAAATGGTCTTTGTTCAATTTGCAAAAGTTGTGAGATGTGGACGTCACCTTCTGCATCATTGGCTTGGAAACATCGAGAAGACAGCTCAAGACGTGATGGTCAGAGGATAACTTTTCGTGGATCTGATATGATTTCATGAACGAAGTAGTGTTGGAAATTATTAGATCAATTGTGTGTCCGTGGCTATGTGTGGATCCTTTGACATGCTGTTCGAAGCCTGACTGATTCAGGCATGCTAGGAACTGGGCTACTTCACGCTTATTTGGCCTGTCCACATGGATATTGAAATCACCCATTAATTGAGTTTTCCAGGAAAAGTTTGAGAGGTCTTTGATGAGCTCATCAAACTCCGAGAGGAAGTCTGCCATTTTGAAACCATTTCTAACTGATGGTGGGTGGAGATAGATCAACACGTAGTACACAGCCTTTAGCGGATCGGTGATATATGTACACTCATAAGTTTCATGTTCTAGTTCCCTTTCAGCAATGGACAAGTTGACACTCGGATCGAAAGATGACAGCAACACCCCCATGTGCATCATTGTTCCCATGAGGGACATTGATGAACGAGTAGCCAGGAGGTGTGCTTTCGTTAATCACCACAGGATCCCCGCTTCTCTGCATGTTTCGGTCAGGAACATGATGTCAACATTGTTCTCACGAATGTAGTCCGATAGAATAACAGTCTCGTTCTGTAGAGACTGACAATTCCAAATGATACTACACATTTAATAGCAAAGGATCAAAATGAAACAGATAAATAACAAATAACTACAGAGAGCTGGCAAGGGGCAACCTGCCTAGGTGCACACACTGAACGTGTAAACAATAATAAAAAATAAAAAATAACAAGCTTTGACATTAAAATCACAATGTTCTACATTAAAATAATATTGTTCATCATCATGCTGCATGGTGGTAGGAGTATCTGCCAACGTTGAGCAAGAATTCTGAACGCGTTTTCCACAACACGACGTCCTCTAGATATCCTGTAATTGTACTTCCTTCTCTGCTCTTAGTGAGCAGGACTTCATCAGATTTGTCCGCATTCCAAATGCATCGTCCTTCAGGATGAAATATGGGCATGTCCTTATCATCGTTTGGTAGGGGATCTGTTGGACGAGACCAATGTTCCAACCTCCTAGGCACTCTTTCAGCTCTGATTCATTTAGGATCTGTGCATCGGACATGTGGCAAAGTCCTCCATCATCTATCCAGAGAAACCTGTAGTCTGCATCCACGAGGCCCATCAGTACCAAAAAAAGAAGCCTTAATTTTATAAATGATAATAAACAATACAGAATAATAAGGATCATCATTAACATAATAGTGTTTTACATTAAAATAACATAATGCTGCATGGTGGTTGGGAGTATCTGCCAACATTGAGCCAGGATTCCAAATGCGTTTTCCACTACACGACGTCCTCTAGAATCCTGTAATTGTGTATCCTCTGCTCTTTGCGAGCAGGGCTTCATCGTTTGTCAGGATGAAATATGGCATGTCCTTGTCATCATTTGGTAGAGGATCTGATAAGGGGACCAATGTTCCCGTCTTCTAGCCACTCTTTCAGTTCTGATTCATGGGAATTCTGAGCATCAGACATGTCTCCAAGTCCTCCAAACATCTATCTAGATAATGATCCTTGTAATAATTCAGTAGGGGATCTGCTGAAGGGAGACCAATGTTCCTATCTCCTAGGCACTCGTTCAGACCAATGCTCCCATCTTCTAGTCACTTTTTCAGCTCTGATTCATTGAAGATCTGTGCATCTGAGATATGTCCATGTCCTCCCACATCTATTCAGAGAAACCTGTACTCTGCATCCACAAGGGCCAGCAGTACCACATAAAAAGCCTTAATTCTATGAAGAAAAAAAATAATGGACAATACAAAATAAACAAAGTTTGACATTATAATATCAACATTTAACATTAAATTAATAATATTCGACATTTAAATAACAATTTCAACATTAAAATAGCAATATTCAATATTAAAATGATAATGTTCAATATCATGCTGCATGGTGGTCAGGAGTATATGCCAACGTTGAGCCAGGATCCAAATGCGTTTTCCACAATGCGACATCCTCTGGATATCGTGTAATTGTACATCCTCCACTCTTTGTAAGCATGGCTTCATCATGTTCATCCGCTCTCCAAATGCATCGTCCGTTGGGATGAAATAGGGCATGTCCTTGTCATCATTTGGTAGAGGATCTGCTGTAGGGAGACCATCTCCTTGCCACTCTTTTAGCTGTGATTCATTGAGGATCTGAGCATCTGACATGTGTCCAAGTCCTCAAACATCTATCCAGATAAACCGTGTCATAATTAAGTAGGGGATCTGCTGAAGGGAGACCAATGCCCTGTCTCCTAGCCACTCTTTCAGACCAATGCTCCTCTGCTCTTTGCAAGCAGGGCTTCATCAGGTTTCTCCACATTCTCCACAAATGCATGTCCATCAGGACAAAATATGGCATGTCCTTGTCATCATTTGGTAGAGGATCTGGTAGAGGGAGAGCAATGTTCCCATCTTCTAGACACTCTTTCAGCTCTGATTGTTTTGAGGATCTGTGCATCTGACATGTGGCAAAGTCCTCTGGCATCTACCTAGAGAAACCTTTTCATAATTTGGAAGAGGATCTGTTGTAGGGAGACGAACATTCCCGTCTCCTAGGCACTCTTTCTTCCTTCATTTTAGAAATGATAATAAATATTACAAATAAATCATCAATAACTCAAAACGAATAACAAAAGATGTAAAACATAGAGACCCAGGTCCACTATAAACAATACAAAATAACAATGTGCGACATCATGGTGCATGGTGGTCAGGAGTATCTGCTAACGTTGGGCTAGTAATCCGAATGCATTTTCCACCACGCGACATCCTCTAGATATCCTGTAATTGTGTATCCTCTGCTCTCTGTGAGCAGGGCTTCATCAGGTTTGTCTGCATTCTCTGAATGTATCTTCTGCCAGGATGAAATATGGCATGTCCTTGTCATCATTTGGCAGGGGATCTGGAGCTGAAGGTCACCTAGGCACTCTTCTAGTGCTGATTCATTTAGAATCTGTGAATCTGACATTTGTCAAAGTCCTCTGGCGTCTATCTAGAGAAACCTTTTCATAATTAAGAAGAGGATCTGCTGCAAGGATACCAATGTCCTGTCTCCTGGGCACTCTTTCAGACCAATGCTCCCATCTTCTAGTCAATCTTTCAGCTCTGATTCATTTAGAATCTGTGCCTCTGCGATATGTCCAAATCCTATAGCATCTATCCAGATAAACTTGATTCTGCAGCCACAAGGCCTATCAATACCACAAAAAATAAGCCTTAATTCTATTAACAATAAACAATACAAAATATTAAGGTTCAACATTAAATTAACAATAATTGACATTGAAATACCAATGTTCTGCATTAAAATAATGTTAAATAACAATGTTCAACATTAAAATAACACTATTCGACATTAAAGTAATAATGTTCAACATCATGCTGCATGGTGGTCAGGAGTATCTACCAAAGTTGAGCTAGGATTCCAAACGCGTTTTCCACCACACGACATGCTCTGGATATCCTGTAATTGTATATCCTCCTCTGCTTTGACAATGGCCCGAAATTCAAACATTTTGAAGTAATGACAAAATACACATAATAAGGTTAGTGATTGTCTGACGATGACATTGTGATAGGCTTCCATTGTTCGCTGGCTTTCTGTAGGCCATATGCTTTCCATCAAGTGCCACAGATGCATGAGGGATGTTCCATCTCTGTGAAAACATTGCAGCAATGGTACGCCATTCTTCAGGGGAGGGTGGACAGCTGATGACTTCTTCCTTGTATTCATCAGCTATAGCCTGGCAGACTTCTCGTACTTGAACAGATATGGTGTTACTTGGAAGCCTGAAGCCGAACTTCATACTTGTCACCAGATGCTAGGTGACACATCGTCAGGGCAATTTGTATTTTATATGATTTGATTTTTTTTTACCATTAAAAACACACAACTATATACATCAATAATATTACAAATGATACAAGTCAAGTCGATTAAAAGCATATAAGCTTGTCACTAAGGACTCTGTTAAATTATAACTTGAATAAGTATGCAGGATTTTGCGATAAAGGCTTCCACTTTTGGCTGGCTTCTGCAGGCAACACATTTTCCATCAAGGGCAGTGCATGCATGTGGGACTTTTTATCTTTATGAAAACTTTTGCAGCAATGGTATGCCATTCTTTGGGGGAGGATGGACAGCTGATGACTTCATTCTTAAATTCGTCTACAAAAGACTGGCAGACTATTTGTACATGAACAGACATGGTGTTACTTCGAAGCCTGAAGCCATACTTCATACTTGCATATTTTTCACCATATGCTAGGTGACGCATTGTCATTGCATTCTTAATTCCTGGTTCTATTGCCTTCCTATAGTTTGTGTCTTGTTAAGTGCATCCTGTTAGCAACCACTGGACTTGGGATGGAAACCATAGTTTTAGCCATAGTTATTCA
>JAUELG010027750.1:0-18346 GCA_031471515.1 Dendraster excentricus | reverse complement strand
TATCGGTTGCAGTCTGTCTGATTGCAGTGACACGTCTGAGTACACCCAGCTCCAAACTCCCCACTAGCGCATGCTATGATTGTACAATTAAAAATAAATGGTATTTATCTTATTACTCCTCTTAAACCCCAGTGTTACAGTCTCATGTGAGTGACTTAACCTTTTCTTATACCATCTGGGTAATGTCAGCTAAGGCCAAGGCTGAGGTAAGACGATTCCATTCATATTGTTACGAATGTACATGAACATATATGAATGTTACACTGTTAGTCTTGTAATTATGTCATGGTCCAGTCACTGACCTTATTATGTATATAGTCTGTAGCTTCTTTCTTATTCCTTCTGTTTACCAACCAGCACATCTCCTCCCACTTAACCATGATTTTATAATGCCATTCATATACCTCGCTTTGATGTGTTTCATCTGTTTTGCGTCTATTGTTTCTCATCGTGAGTTAATCTTTTGTGGCCTGATTTCTAGCTAACCCTTCACGCCTCTCAACAGCGGCGATACTCTTTGATGTCTTAAATCTTTTGTTAATCTATGTAATCATTTAGACATGAATTTCACACCTACAAGCAGTAAAACCCTAATTGTGTTCGTCCTTCTCAGATATCCGCCATTAGCTTAATCTAATCCTAATCCCTATATTGAATTCTAAGAAGTGCGTCTATTGTAAATAAATTCACTAAAAGGTATTTCTTTGTCGTAGTCAGTTAATTTTTCGTCGGTGTCTTTAAGATGTTATTTCTTTGTTCTCTCTTAGACAGTAAGTCAATGTGTAATGTCAGTGATTTAGACGACCCAATATAAACTCGACCTCTCTCTCATACGAATCAGTTAGTTAGTTAGGTCTGGAGTTGTTAAATTATCACGTCAGCGAGTAAGACGTAAGGCGAAGTTGCTACGCGATAGTTTGGGTACGAAGTTAGTCTAGTTAAAAGTAAATTATTGAGTTGTTCCTGTTCGTCATTGAATTTGTACGAAGTTATTCCTGAAAGAATAAACTAGTAACCGAACTACTTTCGCCAACTGTTATCTGTATTCTCCAACCTTGTGGAACGTGCTTTACACAGTGAATGCAATTGTGACTGTGATTGAGAACTCTACACCCTCGGTCATCCAGACATCCTGACAAATACATTTCATCATTCATTATAAATCATCATCCCCATAACGATTCACCTCATCCTCTCCAAAAAATTGTCGCCACCTTTAGTAAAAACAACCTCTAGCAAACTATTATAGTTCGATTAAAATAATGTATAATTATGTAGTTATGAATAAGATATACAACTAAACTAAATTATTTTGTCTTTATTTTTTGCTTTACCATTGATGTCACTCATTGCTTTTATTAAAATAAATTTTGTGGAAAATATCATCTGAAATCATGTAAATGTTACTAAAGGAGATATGTGAAGATTGTACGTATACAGGATATAACGAACCTGTGTTGCAGTCCAGACCCTTGACTCCCACGTCACAGATGCAGCCGAATGGATCAGGGAGGCAGAACATGTAGACATGGCATTCGTAGGCAGGATCGTCAACAACGTAAGTACATCGATATTCACACGTCAGTCCGAAGCGATTTCCACCATTAGTCCTGCATACTAAAATCGAATACACGCATAAACAAAACCTTTTTTGGTATATAAATTCGAGAACTTCCGAATAATCGAATGCATATTGAATAATACCTTGATAGATTTATGTAATATTTCGGAGTATTTCGTGTAGTCCCAAAATGCACAGGATAAAGTAAACTCGTTAAGGAACAACTACTGCTTCTAGAACTACTGGTACTATTACTGCTACTACTACTGCTACTACTACTACTACTACTACAACTTCTACTACTACTACTACTAATACTACTTATACTATTACTACTACTCTTAATATTATTATTATGTGGTAATGATACGAACACATAACGTATACCTTAAATATCTGTCACGAATAACATCGTCATATGATGTGTAGTTTAGACTGACATGCTGTTTATAATCAGGCTTGAGATAATCAGATGCCCAAATTGCAAATTATAATACCATTGTTTAGTTTTTATCTGATTTTTTTTTAAAGAAAAATGTCATATATGTTGTTTGTGATCAATCATGTACGTGTGTTTACAGTATGATAAAGTATAAAATATGTTAAAACTATTTTAAGAAAGAACACACATGGAAATGGAAACGATTAGCCATGGATAATATGAAGCACTTGCTGTATTCGTTTTATGTACCTGGATCGTGTAGTTGGTATGTAAATACGACAAATAACACACGACTCAATGGCAGTTAAAATTTATAGTTTTTTGCAGGTCTTTGCAGGCTTACTTTCAAGGCAATTGGATCCCTTGAAGTTATTCGGACAGATGCACCTTCCTGTCTTGTCATCACAGACTCCTCCGTTGTAGCACTTGTCACATATCCCATAACAGTCTGGTGGCCCCCATTTGCCTGATGGACAGCCTAATCAACAAAGCGACACGTTTGTTCTAATACAAGTGAGTTCAAGAACAGTTAAGATAACATCGCACGGAATATACGAAGAATTATATGAATTATCTGTTTATCGGACTCGACTGAGAGTGTAGTATTTATTGAAATTTTATTTTATTAATTCATTTCAAAATCACGTTGATTTAACGCGTAAAATTAAACTTAGTCCATTAATTATTTATGACCTCTCTTAAAACCAAAAGGCTTAATTAAATAAAGAACATTAATGTAGTTTGGAAACACTATATTATCGTTATGTTTAGTCTAAGAATAGAAAATAGTTTTGCAAGACGTTTATATTGGAGGTAGGTTATCATGTCCATGTACGAATCCCATTGGTAGAAGCTCTCAAATAAAAGCAAGATTGTCGCTGATATCAGTTTCATTCAGATTATCTTACATAAAACATACTGTTACGATAAACAATGAACCAGGCATCCAGCCAATAACATCAAATTGTGAATATAAAATAGTAACGATTGGTATTAGTTAATTCGTAAAATAATAGATGTAATTGTTAAACTAATGTGAATGTAATTAACATTTTCTCCATTTCATATCAGTTGTATAAAAATAACTTTGAGAGTAGGCATATGCAAACCATTACTTCACAAACAAACGCATAACATTACCTGTACAATTTAGTAAAATTACCAGCACAACATAAAGGCCCGGTTTTACAAAGGAGGTTTGAACCATGGCCTTCATTTATTAAGTGTCATTTGCAAACTGCTGAAGAAAGATTGTAAATTCCCTGGTTGTTAACCATGTTTATGGTACATTTCTACGAAATGCACAAAAATAGTGTTTGTCAGATGGTAACACCAGTAACAGCAATATTATTAGATATCACAATTTGTTTTTACATGCATACGAGCAGCAATGTGTAGTCCATGGGTCAAACCGGTCAAACCATGTTTGTACAAACCTCCTTTGTAAATGCGTGCCATAATGTTTGAACGGGTGTCAACGTACTTGAATGCTTGAAGCATCAACATACCTGTAACGATGAGCCTGTAAAGACCGCCTCGACTCGCCGATCTATCGGCGTCGTAGTGGATCTCATATATTCCCCCATCCGAACTTTGTATTGGGTCAGGGAAGGTGTATTGTAGAGAGCCTTCAGCTGAATCAATGATATCTCCTCCATCTTTCCTCCATCTGATGTCGCTGTCTGGGTTTGAAGGACTAGTGTCCTTCGACATGCTGATGGCCACTCCTGTCTGACCAACACTGACTGTCCTGGTGAAGACGTTGTCACTGGGTGTAAATTTAGCTGTGGATTTCAAAATACCTCTTTGTGTTACACTATGATATTTTTAACATGTAGCACTTTTATATTTAGGATTTTAATATAATTAAATAAACTCTTTGGGAGATGTAATATCTTGTACAAATCGTAGACTAAAGCCTTGTGTTGTGAAGGTGTGTCCTCATTGGGCGAGACCACATGACTAAGTACACATCCACACTGTGCACGCCGAGGAAATGTCGCGTCCCGCTGAGTAATATGTGTGAATAAATGTACTGAAATTACTGAACAACTACTGAAACAACAATATTCTAGTGTTTTATACGGCAATGGCGGCTTTTTTATTTGCGATATTTCAGAGAAGAAAGCTTATTCACATTTCTAAGTAGAGAAAGAAAATATTGACATCGTCATTTAAGTGCATTTCTCAAACAAATCCCTAAATCAAGAACTTTAATGTGGGGTACACCGTGCAATGTGCACCATACTGAATGACATGGTTTTCAATCTTGATGATATTATTACATAAGGTGATACACCCTCGGATTTCGGGTTTACTTTTGCCCTCTGCCTATACAACAAATTCGTTCTTACCATCACTTCTAATAAAGAATCCAGAAATATTAGTCCTCGCTTGTTCATTGGTATAGCCACTGCAGTAGAAAGCCCCGAACCCGTCTGTGTCCCATGATGAGTCACTGAATATCGAGACCATCACGCTCCCATCATCTAAGTAATAGTGACGGCTAGGGTCTGGAGGGTCTGGTGCCGTGTCAGATGGGATGGGAGCCGTCCGTCCAAACTCAAACGTGGTCACATTTCCAGCAACGCTGCTGTAGCATTGATACTCTGCTGTCCCGCCATTTATGTTGGCTTGGTTAACTGCCAAGAGCGTCAGATGAAGGTCTTGCTCTAGAAACCAAAACAAAATATATAATCTTAATGCGTATACTTATTTAGTTTGAGGACCACCACTCACATTGAATTTGTATTTGTATTTTTATTTATTTATTTATTTATTTATTTATTTATTTTTTATTTGTTTTAATTTTTTTTTTTTTTTGGGGGGGAGGCAATAGGCAAGGCATGTAAATTTGGTTCCTGTGTTTGGTTGAAATAATAAGTCAGTATAGAGGCAACTTTTTTCTTTGTATTACAATTTGAATGTGGACAATTTATAATTAGTTTTTTTTTATATATAAATACGTAAGCTGTTTATTAAACTGATTTTGATCAAACAGAGTCCGTCTATAGAATGGTGTACTTTCTCACCCAAGTCGAACTTCTCATAGACACCAATAGAAAATCCAAAGTCATTTTCAGTGGGTTGCGATGGGTTTCTACGTGTTTCTATGGAGCCATTAGAAACCCATAGACCTAGAGACCCATAGAAATCCATTTCCCATTAGGCATATGAGTCAGTCTATGGGTTTTACATGGGTCTTGGCTCTATGGGAATTTCGACCTGGTCCCAAGTCGAATTTCCCATAGACACCCATACAAATTCCATATGGATTTCTATGGGACAAACCGAAACCCATAGAATGAAAACTCAGAAACCCATCGGACCCAAATAGTCTCACAGAGACCCATAGAAATCCATAAAAACCCATGTTTCATTTTCCCTATTGAAACCAATAGGATCCCTTAAAAACCATTATGCCTATGGGTCTGTATGGGTCTTGGCTTTACGGGAATTCCGACTTGGGCAAAACGTTAGTTTTCACTACCTCCCTCATCATCTGTGCTTTCTCTTTAAATCAAAATGAATCTGAACATATGTTCCCATTTACGCTGCAGTGATTACAGTCACAGTATATTACAAATATATCCTGTTTATGCGCGATTATTCAAAACGAGGTAAACGAGCTTGTATCACTGAAAGTAAAAATGTTATAATCTCACCTTGTGCGTGTGCAGCCAAATCCAGTGAGCAGAGTACAATCGCTATCAGTACTCTCCCTAACTCCAGGGAACGGATCTTCTCATGGTGGTCATTCATCTTGACTCATTCACGAGAGACCCACCAAGAAGATACAGTAACAACTCGAATCGAAATGTGCTTTCAAAATGCAGCAATGGTTTAAAAGTACCGTCTAATTATCTTCAGAGGGCCTACAATAAATGTGTCCCGGGATCTCGAATCTATAGCGAAACAAAATGCAGTATTATTTTACGACTACTTCCTCAAACCATTGACTATTAAGCACTTTGTTTGCTCTTAAAGGGAAATTCCGAATTCAGGGCCTGATTGAATCACTGGATTCTAAAATCAACAGAGAGGGGCATTATTTGTGAAAATATGATCAAAATATATGCATCATGAAGTAATGAGCGTTCGTTAAAAGGAAAATGGCGCCAATCAGCCATATGTAACATTATTGACGAAGATTTGCCATGCCTTCAGTACATGAAAATTCGGTTATTTCTAATTTTCCCTATTAAAAATACAGCTATCAGTGCTTGTTCTAACGAATTCATAGAAGACTATCGATGGGCCTTATCACCTGGAATTTTAAAGCTTTAATTTGTTTCGATGTTTAAGAAATTTTAAATTGAGCACATTATAAAGTCAAAATGGCTGGAGCTTTCAAGTTAGGTCACCAATGATAGTGATTGAGAACGAGACATAAATCGAGGAAAAAAGCATTCTATATATTAATTAAAATAACTGTTTTTTTCTCTATCGTTATGGTTGAGATGCTCGTTCCTGATTCTTCATAAATATTCACTTCATTCCCACGGTATATTTATCATACAATGCACAATCAACCCAATCAATCAAAATCATTACTCCTTTCATTGTGCTCGAGTTTTATGATCTGCCAAGCCGTGAAATAAACCTCACTATTCACACAATCAACATAATACGTATAGTAAAACACCCATTATATCGCATCAATAAATGGATTTCGTATAAGATTACTTTCAATGCATCCATATACGTTTCGAGTTTGTAGTTTGGTGTTCGCTAAGCGTTTCCGGTTTCAGTGATAACCCCACGACATTGAGAGAGTAGTTTAGTTTTGGTATAGAATAAATCATCTGGAATTTGGAAGCTTAATTTTTTGTCCTTTTTTTAAGAAATTTCAAATAGCGTTTATTATTAATGTACAAGTAAAAATGGCTGCAGCTAGCAAGCGAGGTCATCAATGATAGTAATTGAGAACGATATACAAAATCGGGGCAAAGTACATTCTATAAAATTAACTTTTTTTTTCTCTACCGTTGTGGTTCAGAAGTTCGCTAATGATTCTTCATAACTATTCACTTCATTGTACAGCAAACATCACGTTCCCAAGTCCATGGTATATTTACCATAAAATCACCACAATACGATCCACACAATCAACCAAAAAGTAATTAATCCTGCCCTGTCCCTTTATTGTACTCGAGCTTTATGTTCTGCCTCGTCGTTGAATAAACGCTCACTCTCTTACACAAGCAGCAGTAAACATCTATTATATCGCATTAATGAATGGATTTTGATTTTGTATAAGATTACTTTCAGTGCATCCATATACGTTGAGAGTTTGCAGTTTAATGTTCGCCAAGCGTTTCCAATTTGAGGGATAATCCCACGACATTGAGGGCGTAGTTTAGCTTTGGTACAGAAGAAACCATCTGGAATTTGAAAGCTTAATTTCTTTTCGTTGTTTAAAGAAATTTCAAATTGCGTATATTATTAATGTACAAGTCAAAAAGACTGCAGCTCGCAAGTGAGGTCACAATTGATAGTAATCGAGAGCGATATACAAAATCTGGGCAAAGTGCGTTCTATATAACTAACGTTGTTATTGCTCTACCGTTATGGCCCAAGTCGAAATTCCCATAGAACCTAAACCCATAGAAAACCCATAGACCCATAGGCCTATGGGTTTTCAATAGGGAAAATGGAACATGGGACCAATAGAAAACCCATAGAAAATCTCAATGGGACCCATAGAAATTCCCATAGGATTCCCATATAAATTCCCATAGGATTCCCATAGAATTCCCATAGAAATCTCACATAGAAATTTCCCATTGACACTTTCGATTAAGGTATATCAATTAAATTCTCCTATAGAGAATCATTGAAAGATAGTTCATTCTTTTCCTTATCAACAATGCAATAGGGCATGTAAGGCATTGCCTCTTGTTGAAGAGGGTTAAAGAATCGAATTTAAAGCTGTACAATACACTGAGGTATATGTATTTGCAGTTAAAATACTTTTCCTAGGTTAGTACAATATATTCTATCATATTTATATTGTTTTTTGGAAATATTAATTCCCATTAAGGAATTGAAAATGTGGTGAATAAATTGATCATATATTATTTCATTAAAATACACACCATTAAAAGAGGGTATGTGTGTTAAACAAATAACAAATGCATAAACATCATATTTTGTTGCATGAATGATATGCATGACTCAGAGTCTTGCATGAATATGCAAATTTTCTATGGGTCTGTTGGATTCTATGGGTCCTATGGGTTTCTATGGGTTTTTATGGGTCCTATGGGTTTCTATGGGTCCTATGGGTTTCTATGGGTGTGGGTTTCTATGGGTCCTATGGGTTTTTATGGGTTTCTATGGGTCCTATGGGTTTCGAGGGATTTTATTTTCGGGGTTTTTGTTGGTCCCATAGAAACCCATAGAAACCCATAGGATTTTCCTATGGGTTTTCTATGGGCTTCTATGGGTTTCTATGGGAATTTCGACTTCGGGGTTCAGATGTTCGCCCATGATTTTTCATAACTATTCACTTTATTGTACAGCAAACATCACGTTCCCAAGCCTATGGTATATTTACCATAAATTAACACAATGCAATTAACACAATCTGTCCCTTCATTGTACACGAGATTTATGTTCTGCCTCGTCGTTAAATAAACACTCACTGTTTTACACAAGCATCGATAAGCACCCATTATATCGCATTATGAATGGATTTTTTATTAGATTACTATGAATGCATACATACACGTTTATAGTTTGCAGTTTGGTGTTCTCAGGGCGTTTCTGATTTGAGTGATAACCCCACGACATTGAGAGAGTAGTTTGGTTTTGGTATAGAAGGAGTCGAACATTTGCGAAAAACTTGGTCTCGACCTCGAAAATTTGGACCACACGACTGGACCTGTTCTAGACCTCGAAAAAAAAGGTCCTGGGGTCTTGGACTCGATATTTTTCACAAAACCGCCACACTGATTTTATGAGCCACTGGTCTTGTTCCTGGCTACGAAAATTGGGACGGGTCCTGGTCTATGCCAGGATCGGTAAGAGGACGTAGCTTTAATCAATGCAGCAATGCTACACTTTACAACGAAGCTGATTAATCTCGAGAAAACTGTTACGTAAAATAAATTCAAGTAATTTCTAAATTAATTCAATAACTTTGTTTGTAGTGAACAAAAAACAAACAGACATAACAAAAACAAGGTGGTACTGTTGTAGTAGCAGTCCGATTCCTGCACAGACATATGTATTGTACACCAATAGAGTGTCAATTAAGTACAACAGACTCATGATTTATGAATTAGATAGGCTTAACACATGTGAACACTTATGTGAACACAAATTGTATTACTTGTTTAGATATTGAATCTCCTAGTAACATTGTTAAAATCGGCAAAACGTATTTAAAACTCTAGCAGTTAATAAAACGTATGTATAGTACTGTGTGTACCCATAAAAAGCAACTCCGTTTATAGTACCATGTCTGTATCTATGTCGCTGATTCTATGTGCACATGATCCACACATGTGCTCTGTATTGTAAACATTCTATTTGACCTGAATATGCAAACTTAAAAAAAAAAAAAAAAAATACTCTCTATTTCGCCAGGTAACATATTGTTCTTCAATCAAAACAATGGCAATGGTATAAACATTATTATAAATTCGTTTCATCCTAATTCAAGAATGTACGATACATTTACTGATTTTTCGACCAAACACGGTGGCTTTATAGCGGTTAGAGTGTCCCACTCATGCACGGGGAGGTCCCTGGTTCAAAACAAAACATTTGAAAACTGTACATTCTGCCTTCTAGCCAGGCACTCGGCATTTATATAATGGAGAAGAGGAATCTAATGCCAAGAGATGTCAGAGGACAAAGATTTGTGGCAAGAAAACGTCCTTTCTCTAGGACGTCCTAAATGTTATGTGATTGTCATTTGACAGTGACTAAATTATATGAGGCGCCGTTTGATTATATCTTCTACCGTATAAAGCTCTACGGTATTTCATGTAATGAATAATGTATATGTCTCACGCATAATGACACGTTGCTTTTTGTGTACCTCGGTCTGCTCCTCTAATATTTACAAGAAAAAATAATAAATAATCATAATATACGATCATCATAATACGGTCACCTTCAAATGTTCACTGGAAATTAATCATGACTCTAAACATCATGATGTTGGTATAGGTTGAATTTCAACATTTTTCAAACAGCCTAAAATCTAAAATACCCATGATATTGTAAAGGAATACTCAAGTTCAACAAAGAAAATATAATCTAGTAAGTTCATGTTACATGTTTTGTGCAATAACTTGTATAACATTATTGCTGGTACAATTTGAGTATTTTGATATCATCCAAATTCCTTTGATATACCCATGGCTTGAAACTCTGCAATGATACTCTATCATCATGATCATCAAAATAACATAGTAGTAGGATGGTAACATTGAACCATCTGCAGACAGAGTCGACTAGATCCGATATGACTGGTTTTCATTCGGATCGGCGGAGTTTTCATTGCTTCGCGATACACATTTGTCCAGTCGAGTGACAAAGGAGGAGAATTAGGGCCGATTTAACACGGTGAATCGGATCCAACCGACCGGGTCCAACTATAGCCTTATTCAAACTAGTCGGATCGGGTCGAGTCGGTTTTGTTTGCAGAGGTTTGATTAGGAACCCTTGAATTGTGACATTTCCAACACATTTGTTCCATAGCTTTACATCGTATGACGTTGGAACATCTGAGTGGGTTGTCTTCTAAATACACGTGGATGCATAATCGTAGTCCTGATTTATTATGTTATCACTATTCGAACGCGGATTTTTCACATTCTGATAGCTGTGTGGACCATTCTCACTCGGCTCTACGTTAACGCCTTTATTGACGCTGCCCAGCGGTACAGGAGGAGTGGGGATCGAGGATGTGTGCGGTGCAATTAGATCTTGGTACGTGTGCATCGGTGAGACTGGCTCGTGGACTGTTTTAGATTCTTTCCCTTCTGTCTCCTGGTAACTGGAGAAATGAAATTGAATCATAACAAAATGTGTAAATGTTCATATTTATTTATATTATATATTGCTGGCCAGTATTTATCTGCTTGCAATAATGTAAACAAGGAGCATCGAGTAAAAATCGAGTGTAAATCAATCACTGAAGACGATTGTACCAAGAAAATATTGCAAAATTCCAGGTACTTTTGTCTTAAATATGAATTTAATCCATGTCATGATATGTTAGTTTATCATGGTAAAAAGTGCAAAGAACTTTAAATTAGTCCACCCATCATCGGCGTACTCAGCGAGGGGGGGGGGGGTTCAATCTCCCCCCCCCCACCCCCCTTTACAAACAAATGGATGTTTTGGGGGCACTACCTTTTAGTGGTCTCGACCGTCTAAAACCAGGTCTCGACCACATAAAATCTATTCTCGACAGACTGAAACCTTGCCTTAACCCCAAACAATTTCATGGTCTCAGCTTCAAAACCCCCTCCCACTTAGATGGGGGAGGAGGTTTTCCATTTTAAAAGTACTTGGTCTCGGTCTTGAAAATTTAGAAGGCACTTGGTCTCGGCTTAGAAGTAAAAAAAAAAAAAATACTAACCGTCTCTGTCGCAAGTACGTCGCTAGTGAAAGACATCCACATACGACGTGAACCAACAAAGATATTCCAAACATAGTCCATGGAAGGAGGACATTAGCCTTTTGATACGAGCATTCTGATTCGGTAACTGGATAAAATGTGCACAAAATGTTGATACAAGTTTATACCGATGCGTGGTAAACATGATTAAGGGCATTCGAATGGATTTTTAAGGATAAACCATGACAAAATTGCCATGAGGTTTCTGTTTAGTTAAGTTCAATTATTGTTGAGTACAAATTAGAATCAGGGGACAATGCTTATATTTCATTTAACTTACAACATTAATTTAAAAGGGATAAACGTCCACAATATGTGTTAAATTATTATGTATAAGCTCGACTACAGATGGACTGAACAGTAAGTCTAAGAAAGTGGATGATTATAGTCTACACATGTACTCGATGCAATAACTTCAAAATAGTTTACCTGGTTGGGTAGATGTATAGATCGGCTCTGACCAACCACTAATCCCAGAACCATTAACTGTTCTAACCTGCAAATAAGGAAAAATAAGGTCAAAGAAATAAGCCAATGTTTAGAGGATGCTTCCATAATGTTTGTATTATTATGTGCTCTCTACATGGAGGGGATAGTATGACGACATACTATTAACCCGTTGAGGACGAAGAAATTTTGGTATAACACACATTCTCCATTGACTCAAGCCCGAAATATTTCGGGACCAGTCCTCAACGGGTTAATGGACCCGTCCAGAATGAGGTGAGTTTTTCTATATAGGTAAAACAATCCAGTGATGGTCAGTATCAATTCGGATTTGTCATAGATTAGCTGAATTAATAAGTCATTATGTATTAATTTCGCTTTGTTTTATTGTATGATATACAGTATAGCCAGGACAGATTTTCTACTGCATGTGCATTGGTTCTCACAGAGAGACCTGTGTATAACATTACTTTTTTCATTCCTGGGAAGTGTCATATTATTTAGTCACATGGATAAGATACACAATCGAGCCGTACACACACAACTTAGACATAATTTCCACTTACTGAGATCGAATAATTCCGTCCACTCTCCAATCCCGTAATAGCGTAATCAATCTGCGGTGCTGATTCTAAGACTTGCAGGTGTTCTGCTCTGTCTACTCGCGTCTTCATCTTCACTGTGTCGTACAACCGGACCTCGTAGTATCGTATGGCGCCATTGAGGTTAGGGGGCGTGGCTGCAGACCACGTGATGTTGATGACATCCGTGCTGGTCCCTGTGACGCTGACATCGACGGGCGGTGGTGCGACTGCAGAGACAACGTTAAATAAGAAACATTATATCTCTGAATCTGACTGACGTACTTGTCCGAACTTTCGATAGGATTATGATAGCAAATGATGCAGCAATACTGAACTGGTAGTCCGTGTCTGGCTGTAGATCACTCATGGTGTGGGATGTCCCTGCTGGCCCTACCGTCTTCTCTTCTGACTGCCCAGTGAGTAGCATGAATTGATAGATGGTGTACCCAACCAGTGGAGGTTGTACTTTTTCAAAAATTTTCAAATGCGTTTTAAAATAGTTTTTGATGATCTATTTATTCAATACTTATTTCACTAAAATATCACGTGGATGATTTTGTTCGGCAATGTTTGAATCTAAAGCCTGTTTAGAAAAGCGCCCTCTGGTGTTTAAATTGTTCTGTTTGATTGAGAACGGGCTATTTACTTATTCGTTTGTAATTCTGTACCTTTCCGAGTCATAACAATTAGTTTAAAATGTTAGTGTCGAGGTTTGGTTACTAACGTTCAGCCTTATCAAAACTATACTACCCCTTTAATAATCCTTACGTTCCATGACAAAATGTTGACATGAAAACGTATCTCATGTTTATTCGAAAGAATGTATAGCTCTGGTGAAACTGATTTCAGTAACACAAACTTGCACCATTTTGAATACAAATAAATCCACCATCATGCTAAAAAGGTCACTACTAAATTAAATACAGATTTCATTGATTTGTATGCAATACTGTAAATGCTGTGTTTTGGGTAAATTCTTGATAAAGTATTGGCAATAAGTCATCAAATAATAGCAAGACCCGCAATCAACCAAATCGGATATAATATGTATCGATTTTAAAGCTCTTTCTGAAGTGATTTGGATCAAACAAATCTTATTTTGTCGCTAGTATTGTGTGCTCTTTAAAATTGTAATCCGGGCTTGCCAGTACCTCACAACAAAATTGCTTAAAAAGCCCCCTAATTCAAAACTAATCCTCTTTATACAATGTCGATGAGAATAAACATACAGATGTGTAAGTATGTGTGAACTTTTTTTCAATTACATACACATACAAACACACACACTCAAAACTATATCCCTCTTTTCGCTCATATCCAATATCTCTCACTCGACCCACCCTCCACACCCTCATGCACCCCAACAACTTATTCTTCTTCACGTTATCATATATTTCATTATTTATGTTCATATAATTTCTATCTCTCTCGAACCATTATTCGTTTCATTTACCCATTTCTCCTTCGTCCATATTCGTTCACTCAATTATCCTACCGACAACCTTTGCAATTCAGCCCTCGTAAACTTCCACGCTCGATGAAAAATCCAATTATGCAAATTTCCTTCCGCAAGCAACAGCCCTAACATATCATTTTACGTAACACTTTTTACCAGAAAACAATTCCCTACTTAATCAGCATTTTCCCGCTCTCATTACGTAACCAGATGTAGGGTCAAATGTAATTTCCTCCCGATTGGGAAAGGGCTAACCACTAAACTGCTTTCATGTTTTGTTTATTGTGACAAAAACATCGAATGGATATTTCTTATTTTAAATAGTAAACATACATATACTCACCAAACCAACAGCCTGGTAGAGCCCAGTTTGGTAAGCACTCCCCATTACAAAAGCCGGTTATCTTATCACAGGCCGATTCCTGGCAGCGACATGGCTCTGCACATTTTACGCCATACAATGCTCCCTGACATTCTGGATATGAAGAAAATTACTTAAAAGTAAAGAATACGTTATGTACGAGACGCGTCATGATCGGCAAAAATTACTCTTTTTTTGCTTTTTTTGATCGCGCGTATAAATATGTACGTATGGGAATATTGACTTGGGGAGTAAAATAATAGTTTGGACTTTGATCATTATCAGCATGTGCACGACAAAATCGCTTAACCAAGAATACAGAAATCATTATACTTGATCAAATTGTATGTGTTTTCTGTGACATTTTACGTACATACACTGACTGATGAATATGTAATGTTAAATTAAAGTCATATTGCCTAGTGCAAGGTTGTATCTGAAAAATCATTGCTAAGAATATAAACGCACCTGATAAACCGCAAATTGTTACTTTTGTTTCTAATGTCTTAACAAACGTGAAACGACAAAAAGCCCCCTTATCATTTAGCATTTTTGCTACAAATCAACACGATTTTCCTAAATGGTGAATAAAGCTTACCTTCACACTTAATTTGTGCGCCATACACGTGATACCCTGCAGCACACTCCTGGTAAGGACACTCTCCCGTGGTCTTGTCACATGGTGCATCGTCCAGACAGTAGCACTTATCGGTACACTCAGACCCGTAGTAACCAGCGTCACACGTGTCTGGAACTTACAGTTTGAAAGGGGATGCATGTTTGAATACAAGGGCACAACCAACCTGCACCTTATGGTTATTACATGTTTCCTTTAATGATTAACTTCAACAAAATGTTTGTCTAAACGTGATATGTCAGACTGCTATCGTATACCATAATTATTGTAAATTTCTCCAACATGATGCGATGCGATAGTTTCACCAAAAATCACTGTTTACCATGCGAACAATACAAATAATGATTCAAATCACCTTCATAACTGCCTATTTAATCTGAGATTTAGGTCTTGACAGATACTGCACTCACGGAGTGCATACGCCTGCAAACGCTCAAACACACTAATACACAAACAAACGGGGCCGAAAACATAACGTCATCGCGGATGTAATAATGATGTTTCCGTTTAAAAGTTGCTTTATACAGTATAATTTATTTGTTTAAATAGTGTTGTTATATGTGTCCCGATGTCGGTAACTTACTCTGACAGTTCTCTCCAGACCAGCCTGCATGACATGGACCATTGCACCCTGTGTATCGGTTGCAGTTAGAATGGTCGCAGTGGCAGGTCTGTGTACACCCAGCTCCAAACTCTCCACTAGCGCATGCTAGGATTGTACAAATAAATTAAATTTATTATGACTTTTAGTGAATTTTAGTGACTTTTAGTGACAAACCCCGTGTTATGAAACGGATGTGGAAAAAGGCGAGCGATTTTCAGAAGAGGGACTTCTCTACCAAGATGTTGCTCGACTTGGCATGCATGACTAAATATCCAATGCTCGATAGACACGATTAGTATAGCGCATCAGTTGTTTTAGTCAGACATACCAGGCTGTGGGCACATCTTTGTACAGCAACCCCAAAAGTAGTTGTCAGGATGTGCTAAATCTAACACAATATTACGCATAGGTAACGTACTAATTTGAAGGTATTTTTTTCTCCACGAATGGATGAAATGGCAATTTTAGCGGGAACTGATTTTCAATGCTCTCCCGGAACATGCGAAACAAAATTATTACGACCTTCTCGTAATTTTGTCCGATACATCTTGAACCGCATAATGTACGTACTGCATTTTTAGATGATACCTTACCAATTGTGTATGCTTTGAAGATAATCATAAGTACAACTATCATTATCTATTACCTTTGTGATCCTTTCTGCATATCTACTATGCAATTTTAGACATGTATATGATGTTCACCCTAATTATTGCATAATCGGGGTATAGTACGGATTTTTTCCAAGAAGAATTTTTCGCCACCTTCAGCAAACAACCTCTAGCAAAGTATCATTGTTCGATTAAAATAGTATACATGTAATTATTAATAAAATATGAAATTAAACAAAACTATTTTTTGCTTTTCTATTTGCTTTACGTTGGATGTCATTGCATGTATTGAATTAGTTTTGTGGAAAATATAACGTGTATTCATGTCCATTTATATGTGAAGATGGTACGTATACTGGATGAAACCCACTTGTGTTGCAGCCCAGGCCCTTGACTCCCACGTCACAGGTGCAGCCAAATGGATCAGGGAGGCAGAACATGTGGCCACGGCACTTGTCGATTTCATCGTTTTTGGTAGAACATTGATATTCACATGTCAATCCAAAGCGATTTCCACCGTTAAGACTGCATACTGTATGCAATATATACATATAAAAAACATATATAGATGATAATTTAAGAAGTTCAGAATAATCGAATGCATACTACTACTACAACTACTACTACTACTACTACTACTACTACCTCGGAATTAATAATAAACTAAGATAATCTGTTCGCGAATGAAGCGCGCTGCGAAAATTAAAAGTGGGTGTATGAAATTACCTTTTTAAACATACAAATTAACAAGTGTTTGCTCATACAACTAATGTTTTCTTTCCCACGCGTAGGCACATACAGACACAAAAAATATCCTTCCCTGAAACATGGGGGATGATTGTACATGCCCCCACCCCATCTTATGTGGAGGAATGCATCCCCCTCATTCCCCCGAAGTCTACGCTCCCTCGTGACCCATTTCTGCCTGTAAGCTTTGTTGTTGGATCGATTTTTGTTAGCACTCGATTGCAAAATTTAAATTCCCAAAATGCAAAATTGTCCCCTTGTTTCAGGGATACTTCCTCCCAAATTAGCCTTCCTCCCTCTGGCTCTGCCCCAGGCCTCGATGGCTTCGCGACCTCAGGTATCATTTCTGTCTGTATGCTATGTGTTTGGATCATGTTGTATGTAACATATTACACACTGTCAAGTTCCCAAATGTAAAAGCTTTAATTTGATATATAATGTTTTTGTTTTGTATAACATCTTATATGAGAAATATCCACTTGAAAAGTGTTCACTTTTGTTTTGTTTTGCTGAGTGTATGTTGATATAGTTATGATACAATAAATACGACACAAACACACGACTCAGGTCTATGGAAGATAATATGTGTATTTTGTCTTTACAGGCTTACTTTCAAGACAATTGTTTCCCCTGAAGTTATTCGGACAGATGCACCTTCCTGTCTTATCATCACAGACTCCTCCGTTGTAGCACTTGTCACAGATCCCATGACAGTCCGGTGGCCCCCATTTGCCTGATGGACAGTCTAATTAACAAAGAGCGAGTTTATTTTTGTATATGGGAGTTCAAGAGCAGTTAAGGTAACGCCGTACAGAATATACGAAGTATAATATGAATTATCGGTTAACCTGTTTAATGGGCAGTTATAGTTATGTCGTGTCCTTGAACTTGTCACGTGACCTGTACATGCAACCTTGACCTTTATCCTTGACCTTTGACCTTGACATGACCTCTGGCCTCTAATTGATTTCAATATTTTCTGTTGCAGATGTTATGTTTGGAATTATGTATCAGTATCTATTAAGCTTGTGTGTTTTCTTTCGGTGACACGACATATGCTCCGCCGACATTTGCTCCGCCGACAATTGCTCCGAAAGATGCGATAAATGCTCCGCGACAAATGCTCCGCGACATTTGCTCCGCCGACATTTGCTCCGCCGACAATTGCTCCGCCGACAGTTGCTCCGCCGACATTTGCTCCGCCGACAAATGCTCCGCCGACATTTGCTCCGCCGACATTTGCTCCGCCGACAATT
>JAUELG010027528.1:0-11137 GCA_031471515.1 Dendraster excentricus | reverse complement strand
GCCCCCCCACCCCCCCCCCCCCCCTAATTCAACGGCCCCTGATTTAAACCTAGCTTCTCTACCTTCTTCTATTCCCTCTTATTATCTGCATGGTCTACCACATTAACACGTTGCAGGAAGGTTTTAATTACCGAAGTGAGATCGCACGAAATAAAACGAAGCACCTGAGCGATGAACAGTCAAGAACGATCACATTTCAAGCTCTCAATTAAACAAATCAAAATGTTCAGCTGGAAGATTTAGCTTAACCTGATCAGTGCTTGTAAAGTATACGGAGTGCATAAACTCACCGTCAAATCCGTGACTTGGTGCTGATCGGCAATACATATATAATGCCCTTTAAAAATCATTACCACATGCATATTACAGTTAAAAATGCTGCATAGTATTTTTGTGATGTGGGATCGAAAGGATTAATGTAACTTCGGAGAAGTAACCGGCCATCAGATCAACCGATCAACGACTCGCGATCGGAGCGGCGCGGCGCGGCACGGCGGAAGATCAGCCGCTCGATACCGCCGTTTATTTTTGCCCACATCGGACAGAATTCGACCAAATTTAATTGATATAATCGGAAAATATGTTTATGCTTAGGATTCAACTTGGCGATACATGTTATTGACTTGCAATCAAATCAGCAACCAATGGCATGATCAGGGTCACTAAATAAGGCCCTTATAGACGGGGGTAGGGGGGGCAAGCACTGTCATTTGTTGGTGGTGGTGGTGGTGATGTTGTTGTTTGAGGGCGTAGCCAACGAAACTTTGGTGTTGAACATTTATGTATCAATTATTTTTGTATATAAATTTGCTTGGTCGAATGAATGTGGGTGTGTGTGTGTGTGTGTGTGTGGGGGGGGGGGGGGGGGCTTGTTCAAGGGGTGCTAATTGCTCCCCCTCATGGACTCGTCACTGTGTCGTTCCATACACTGCCGTACACAGAGTACACAGCCGAGGAGTCGAATAGTTCCTACTGATAACATTCCTATAATGATTATCGGTCGTACAACGGTTTCATTTCCTTCCCAGTCTAATTTCTCCGTGACAGGTTGCCAATATTAATAACCGAAAGAGGGAAAATTAATTATAAAATCAAATGTTTCATATCCCTATACAGTGTACATACATGTAAACGTACATGTATGTACGAAGCAAACTTTTAAAACGAAAACTACAGACAAACCACAAGTGTACAACGCTTTCGATCAAATATTTACTCATTATAATGAAAAATCGCCACAATAATGAAACAAGGAAATGCACTGATTAGAATAAATAAATAGGAAATGATTATAGAATTAGATTTTCAGACGTTCAGTTTTATTATGCGGATGTGTATATGAGGGTCAAATTATTAAAATTATGATTTTGTTGTTGATAATTTGAAATCTTTTTATTGCAAAACAGTTCAGCTAATTTACGATTACTGTTAATTACCCATACCAAGATCTGGTATAACATTGCCAAAATTCGCAACATTTACTTAGAATAAAAAAAAAAATAAACAATGATAAACAGCATTTATTAGGCGCTTAACATGGATGTTTCTAAGCGCAATTTTTCACTCTGGAATAAGTTACCCCAGCAAATTAGAAACATTACGCCCTTAGAGTCTTTTAAGACAAGTTTGAAAACACACCTCTTCCATGTCGCATTCAGTGATATGTTGTAGATTAATTCCATGTACATGTTTATATTATGTTGTTTCTGTAATCTTGTTCAATTGTTCTTTGTTTTCACTGCGCCCTGAGCACTTTGCAAAAAGTGGAATTGTCGCATTATAAGACTGCTTTATTATTATTATTATTATTATTACCCTTTGGTCATCAGGTACAGGTCAAACCCGCACAATTATCTTGCGCACCATCTCAACTACCCGGGGAGCATACTAGTCCGGCTACCACTGGGTGTTGAAGGCTAATTAACACCCGACCAAATACATGTACCAGCAATATATTAATATGGTTGAGTGGTTCTCACATTTCTCATTTTTGAAACAGGTTTATGTTTTACTGAATTTCTCTTTCGTTAAAAAACGATTGAATTGGTTCCATTTTTAATATTTTAATATTTGTGTACAAAGTTCGTGCAATGGGTTAACAAATGTCACTTTGCATTTCTGCGCGTTTGCTGGCCATAGCATCCAGTTAAAGGGATAGTTGAGTTTTGGTATTGAGGACGCTATACACACAAAGTGTTTTGTGAGATAATGAAAAACTGAGTGTCAAATGTTGAAAGCATACAATGTTGATGGCCGAATAAACTGCATTTGAACAAAACCGGTTCGGAAATGGCTGAACTATCCATACACATAACCATTGAATAGTGAGGCCCCACAGTTATTCGATCATTTTAAACCAGCCGTTAAAAAGTTTCCGAACGGCCTCCTCTTTTCAACAATTTGCAAATTGTCAAGGTACAAAAGAGGTCTTTGAATACACTATCCTAACACGAAGTCATCCCAAATATTATGGTGCCTAAGACCTGTGTTGGTGTTTAATAAGCACTGACACCAGCAAACACCATACTTGAAATCACCCATTGTCATAATCATTCATCACTTTTATTTATTTTATTTGTTTATTTATTTCCGATTTATGTAAACAGGGTAACACTTTTTGCACATGTCAACGAAGTTACTCCCTTCAAAATGTAATACTACATCGATCACAAGTCACTTGGAGTAGTAATCAAACCAGATATTGCTTATGTATAGACGTAAGAAAGTGTGACTCGTCCTTAGAGTAAGAGTTTCTATTTCAAAATGGAAAATTAATTACTAAGCGATGAAAAATGATGGTCCTTTTTGAATGTAGAAAAATCATCAATTCCCCAATGCATGCAATTATATACAATCTTTAGTTTTCAAAAGGTGTTTTATGGATCCGTCAAGAGTTATGAAAAGTAAAAAAGTATGACTAATTGCGGTATTAAATAATTGCAAAGAGGATAAGATGGGACATTAATATAAATTTAATTGTTTTCGATGTCATTTCGTGCGAGGAGATTACTTTCATAATCGAATCAACGATTGTAAGACAGCTATGAAGTTATGAGTACAGGATGAACTTTGACTTTAAATTCAGACTATTAAGTAAAATTGCGAAGCACCCTCTTTCAACACTGCACATTGTATAAATAGGAATTTAGTCGAATGTTATTTAAAGGGATCTAGTAACTCTGTTGACAAGTGCACAAAGTGGTGTATTGGTGTGATCTGATATGTCCAGAAAGGAATGTGTGAAAATGTCAGGTTAATTGGATATTATTTGACTAAGAAATGTGTACAAAATTGAAAGTGATTTTCACTTGCTCATTGCACTTACTTGGTACACGACTGAAAAGGTTCCGCAGATAATTTCATATCCCATCAATTCAATTGTAAATATCTTTTGAACGAAATGGAATTTTGAACAACCGAAGCCTGTTCCATGCATTGCTTTTATTGCTAATACAAATAATATGACGAGGTATATATGAGAGAACTAGTACTAGCGTTCAAAGTAAGTTTTGAAGAATTGGAAAATGTTACTTAGTCCCTTTAATTTACATGTAGCGTTCTTGTAGAGTATCTGGGGCCAGATGCTCCCAATGGAGTTCAGATGGCACATTAGATGAGTGTGCGGTAAGAACTAACTAAACCTGTGCTAGTAATTGACGATGCATGACAATCATATGTACTGCGCCTTAGATTATGGCGCCTAGAAAAACTGCTCACTCTTAATAAATTATTATAAGTTAGATAGCAGCAGAAAATATGTCTTGAAAATTGGATCTTTTATTCCTGGGTGCATACTTTATTGCGTGCTCGAAACTAAACTAAACACTTCTCATGAAATGCACTTGTAATTTAGCCTGATTGATTAGCTGGGAATATCAATGTGGAGAGATATTCGAGGCACTTGTACAGCATATCCATTCAACGATGAAGTAGTTTTTGTTTCGCCCCCATCTTTGCTTTCTTTATATTGCTTTGGTTGGCTGTGTACATGCCGAATTGTCGCATTTTTCATACAAGAGGTATTTTTATGATTAAAGACGGAATCCAGTATTCGACGCCAGTGAAATGTAGCCTTTATGTACCACCTGTTTGCATCGTGTCTGCGCGCCCTTGCCGCTGGGCTGGAGATACCGACAAGCCCGCTCACCAAGAACAAGCATAATCTTGTGCACGTATTAGGTACACAGTATACGACGGCGGGTCCACACGCGGTAAAATTTATCTTTGTGAACGATCGTTTTAATTTGGAACATAATATTTATGCTCAACTAGTCAATTTCAAAGCAGTTTTTGTCTAAATATTTACATTAATATCTGAGTTATGAAATATTACTTTACGTGGTGGGTGATGAAAACACATTGTTTTCATGTTGGGTGTGCAAGGCCTTTCCATGTACTGTTATTTGGATGTAAGATTTTAGATCAGCAAAACGATGGGAAAGCCTGAATGTCTCTTTAACTATGCAATTAATTAATAAAGACAATACAATTAACCCGATTAAAAAATGAAACTGGTGTCGCTTTTCAGAGTCATCCTTGAGCAAGTCGATCGGTTTCATAGGTCACAACACTTGCTTTTCTATCGATACGGTATATAGTGGCGGAGCCATGAACAGGCTAAGCCCGGGGCACTATATCTCCATGTGTTTGTTTGTTTGTTGGTTAGTTAGTTAGTTAGTTAATTAGTTAGTTAGTTAGTTAGTTAGTTAGTTAGTAAGTTAGTTAGTAAGTTAGTTTAGTTAGTTAGTTAGTTAGTTAGTTAGTTAATTAGTTAGTTAGTTAGTTAGTTAGTTTATTAGTTAGTTAGTTATTTAGTTAGTTAGTTAGTTAGTTAGTAAGTTAGTTAGTTAGTAAGTTAGTTTAGTTAGTTAGTTAGTTAGTTAGTTAATTAATTAGTTAGTTAGTTTATTAGTTAGTTAGTTATTTAGTTAGTTAGTTAGTTAGTTAGTTAGATAGTTAGTTAGTTAGTTAGTTGTAATTAGTTTCACTTTCAGTTATCCTCAATTTTGTAAGCTCCAAAGGACTTATCTCTCACAAATTGGAAGCCTAATTCCTGGGCAACCTAATTTCAATACCCTTTACAAAAGTGAGCAGTGCTCACCCAAGCATGAATTATTTTCGGACGATTTGGTGTCA
The DNA here is from genome assembly GCA_031471515.1 of Dendraster excentricus. Taxonomy (NCBI): domain Eukaryota; kingdom Metazoa; phylum Echinodermata; class Echinoidea; order Clypeasteroida; family Dendrasteridae; genus Dendraster; species Dendraster excentricus. The sequence continues at coordinate 6,001 of JAUELG010027528.1, read as the reverse complement.
TATGAAAGTTGATTCAATAAGCTCTCCATACATGAACCTTTTCCCCCAGTTTTTTTTTATTCGGCAGCCATTTCAAAAGTTTGTATTTTTTACCCCCTGAACTATCCCTTAAAATCAATGTCCATGTGCCATCAGTTAGACACGTATAATATCATGACTATACTAATTGTTCAATAGGGTAATTAATTGATCGCGAACTGTCTTATTATCATTATTATTTTGCTCTACAACCGACGGTCCCATCAAAACCAGCGAAAGAGCCGTTAAATCCCGAGTATCACTTACATTCTCAATGGTAATCTCTAAGTACCAATCATGAAGAAAAAAAAACTTGAAACAGAAGAATTATTAATCGATAAATCAATTAAATTTATATTGAACCGAAACAAAACGAGCACATTTACTGCCGTTTACATGTACATTATCTTGGCTCGATTTGATTTTACTCGCTATTCTGTGAGCGACCAATTAATAGAAGTATATAATAGTTGCGGAAATCCAATAATAAGTGTAAGTAATATAATGCTAATATTTATGGTGTGGTATCTCCTTAAACTAGCAATATAATTTATTCTTTGAAAGGTATCCAGAACAACTTGTATCGGAAAAATCCGTTGTGACATTCGATGCTACAAAGAGCTCATTTCCAAAAGGCGCTTAATCCACCTGCCATAAAAAAATGACTTAACGATATATCTAAATTGATAAGCTACGTAGCTCTAGGAATCCACATTTTCACGACAAACTACCTCCTCGAAATCAGAGTATAGAAAGTTCAATTTTCATGTTTTTATAGGCACGTGTGCAAAGTTGAGCAAATAATGGGTTTTTTCGAAAGTAGACAAAGTGGAAATAGCGCCTTTTGTAAGTAAGGTCTTCATATAGAAGTGTGATTTATGCTTAGTATCGCTGGTCAAATATCTCCATCGATTCTCCTGTGATAGCCATATATATTATGTGTGAGTGGCAATCAATTGAAGTAAACTTAGAGTTGAAGTTTTGTTCATCGATAAATTGATGCGAAACTCAACGCTTGTATTAGTATGATTTATGATGTACGATTGTTCAGGATGATTTTCTGATTAATTCCCATGTATTAAATGACAACGTGAGTGGTTAGCGAAAAATATATGATATTGTGTATCCTATATCAAACATCAATTACATTTATATGTACAGTTTTATAGTTTAAAGGGATAGAATAGTTGGGGTTAAACCTGAATTTTACTAACCAACACATCCCTTATAACATTAGAATCTAATGTACCGTATAACTCCGCCATGCATGCACGAAAGGTATACAAAATACAAATGACTGAGTAAAAAGCTTGCTATCGTTAAAAATGTGTCCCTATCACACAATATAACACGCTCTCAAACCTTATTGGTTTCAACCATTTAAAAAGTTAAAATCGTGCATATGATGTTGTGTTGAATTAATAAGAGAGATCATAAACAACTACATTATGAAAGTCCTCTTCCGGAAAATTTTGAAAAGTTTGAGCATTTTATGTTTTGTTTTGTTTTTGTATGTGGCATACTATTCCAATTGAATATATCATACTTGTTGATGTTTCACCTGTTTCTGAAACCGATTTTGATCAAATAAAGCAAAGTGTATTCTGTCATTCAACTTTATGCTCTTTTAAATGTTAAACTCAGTTTTTTTATCACCTCACAAGCAAAATGATTTGTTGAAGCACCCTCTTTTAATACCGAACTCAAAACTATCCCTTTAAAGTATTGATTCAATGAGTTAGATTAATTAATTATATCCACAAATCACGATAACGAAACGAAAACTAAATAAATGAAATAACAAAAGCCACATGCGACAGTAACTATGATAGATTTTATGTTGAAATTAGAAACTTTTGTTGCATTATATACTCAAAATACGTGTCAAGTGTACATGTATATATACATTACAAACTTTTGTTGCATTATAATTATACTCAAAATACTTGTCAAGAGTGTATAAATTACTTCAATGCCGAAAGAGATTAGAATCGTTCATGACAAAAAGGTTGTACTCAGAAACTAAAAGCGATTAGTACTTATTGACCAATCTAGTGACATAACCATAGTCAATTCGGGAGAAAGCGGAGGTGGGAATTGGATGGGGTATAAAGGATGGCCCCTCAAAAACGGAACGGGCACTTCCCGAGTAAAATAACAAATTGAGCATGTCCATCTGATAGGGTGTGTTTCCAATGAAAAAACGATATATACCAACACTAGTCACTTTGGTCGTGTAGATGTTGGTTTAGTGCGCTCTGAGTGGCACCATGGCAGGCTCCCATTTCGGTCATTTTTTACCAAGTCAGTGCCCGATACTTTGCACTTACTGCCCGTTGTAGCATCCGACAACTGTGCCCTCTCTTTTCACGATTGGCGCGCGTACTGATCCACTATAACGTGCCGTAAGTGCGAATCATCGGGCACTGACTTGGTAAAAAATTGAACAAACTGGGAACCCGACATGATGTCGCTCACAGCGCCCTAAAAGAAAACTACTCGACCAAAATGACTATTCTTTGTATCATTTTTCATTAAAAAAGGACACCCTATCCGATGGATATGTTCATTTTGTCGCTTTATTTTGGGACGTGCCCCGTTCCGTTTCTTGAGGGTCACCCTGTATATTTCTCCTTGTTTGCCCTCCAATCGCGTATTAAGAGGTTCACTACTTGACCTAAACTAATGTCGATGACATGATAATTCACCACAATCGTTTCCTAGTACCCGGCGATGTTACGCATCCGTTTTACAGTATTTGCCGTTCTTGAACAGTGGTGTAACTAATCATGTCCCCGAATTGTCCCCGATATGTCCCCTTTTACATTGCCCGGACTGTGCTGGCGGTTGCAGCTTGTTAATCACATTAATATGTTGACCTAAATTAATTCCAGTGACATCATAATTTACCAAGAAGCTCGTTTCCACGTAACTGTACCCACTGCGACACATCCATGTGTATATTCGTCGTTGGTGGCTAGCGGTGTAACTAGTCATGCTTGTTGAATGGGAGGGGGCGGCATGGGGATGTTGCCCCCTCTGTGTGTTGCCTTCATTTTGCTGCACGATTTGTTCATACTATGATAAATAGTTGTTCAAAATGTGTATCAAATAATGTTAGGAGTATGAACGCATAGTGCTGGTTACGATTCACGATACAAACATCGAATTAATATAAATATGATCCCTACCTCTACGGTTCGATCGTACAATGGGACTGAAAGACAGTGTTCATCACAATGTGAAACGACACCGCGACACACATCGTGTTCACACAGAGTTCATACTGTGCTCGGTGCTTTATGGGCTGGTGTAAGCGTTAAACGCCGAACTTGAAATCACTCAATGTCCACAGGTTCGAACTCTCTGGTAGGGATATTCCTCCCTTTCCCCCCCCCCCCCCCCCCCCGGCTACAACATCGCTGCTAGACATGCTAGAGATGTCCTGTATATGGGCTGTCATCATTGTCATTGAATTAAGATATACTGATCGAGATCAAATTGCAATGACTGACCACCATTCATGCCGGAAGTTTGAACTAGTTTTTGATGAGAGTCGTATAAAGCCTAGCTTTCAATCCTAGCAGGATCTTTGTCAGTTTTTTTATGAGGAAATTTTTAGAAAAAGGGGGAAAAGATTAGCTCTAATAGAGATATGAGGGGGACAGGGATAAAGGAGATTATTATTATATTAAAACAAAATAACAATGACCTTGATATAATTATTGATCATGACCTAATTACTATACCTCTCTTCTAGAAGATCAAGGAGAAACGGGGTAGGGTTGAAATGATTCTATTAAATGACAGTCTTTGACAAGCCCAATAATAAAATAGCAAATTTCCACTTTTAATTTCAGTACGAACTATATATATTTTGAAAGACCTACTTTTTCAAATAACTCGCATCTTGAATAATTATCAGCAATTAGAAAACTTAATCAATGTTTATTTGTTGGGTGATGATGATGCAAACGATGGCGATGATAATAATGTTGATGATGATGATGATGACGATGCATGACGATGATACTGATGATGACGGTGATGATGATGTAGATTGAGCCACATGTTTCTGACATTGTCACTGTCTCTGTTCAAATTATTATTGTCTGCACATTCCAATTTGAACCATAGAATTATGATATTACAATGTTCACCACAAGTAAAGACCAGTTGTAAGTACTGTCTATACAATCGGTCTAATCATCATCTGCAAAGTTCCGGTATTCAACATTGACCACAAACATCATGATGTCACTATTGACATGACAGGATTAAAGAGATGTTCATTCATTTGCTTTGTTCTCGTATTGGCTATGTTTCCTGTTGTGGTATGGGTATGATATAACCCCCCCCCCCCACCCCCCACCCCCCAACCCCCACCTCCCTCTGCCCTTGTATACGAGTTAACGGGATCTAGTAACTTTGATGCCATGTGCAAAAAGTGATGAATGGTTGATACAATGTATATTGTTGTTATCAGATATTTCCACAGGGTATTGTGTGAAAATTTCAAGTCAAATGAAGGTTGCATGGCCGAGTAATGAGCACAAATTCAAAGTGAGATTCACTAACACAGTGCACACGGTTTCAAAACTCCAGTTGAGTTGTTATTATCTGAATACTTCGATCATACATATCTTTGTAACAAAAGGGAAATCTGAGAAAAAAAAACCTGATTTTATTGTCAATACAAATACAAAACAGTATGAGGGAACCGCTACAATTCAAATTGTATGGTTAGGATTTGGACAATTAATGTTAAAGGGACTACAGCGTCTAGATGGCCAAATTTTCACAATTAGGCTTTCTTTTCGTACTTTTTCCTCAAGAAAAAAGAATTTGGCAGTCATTTCCAATGGAATCGGTCAATTTGGGAGTAATAAGTAAATATTGAATTGTCCTGGGAACGCCCCTTTTTAATCGCCAAAATATGACGTAATCTAAAGAACGGACTAATGAATTAAATACTGTAGATGATGTAAGCCAATTAATTGTCAATTTACATGTCAATCACGCTGCCGATTCCGGACCCTTAATGTGGGCGGGGCGTAAATTGGCTGCTAAGTGAAATTTTGCATTAGAAAATTGGTCTAAAATCACTAATGTGTTTATTTTCGACAAACCTATTTATTAGTCATCGACTATGAAATAAGCGCCAAAGTACGTTGTATTCTGCAGCTCATTAACCACAGATTATAATGATGTCATCTTCCATGCGACAAGCTTTAAAGGGATGTTATGAATTATCTCTAGAATTCCAGAAATTGTAGCTATTGTAGAATCAGAAACGAAATTATGAAGCTTTTACTTCCAAACCAACATACAAGGTAACATCATAGCGTCGTTGAAAACAAGTGTAGGACGCATATATGTAATTACTATTTGCACTTCCGATAACATAACGTCTAAAGTTGGAAAGCCATGACAAAGCCATCGTCAATGTATGGCTGATGAATTAAAAAAAAAAAGAAGACTGATTACTGAAAATGTTGCATCTTATAGAGCAAAAAAAACACAACAAACAAACAAACACAAAACAACAAAGAACAACAACAGCAAAACAAATAAAACAAAAGCAAATAATGTACGTAACTAAACAATAATCGACTTAACGTCCTTTTGACTCTCACCCGAATTATTTATGTGCGCAGCTAAACAATAATCGACTTAACGTCCTTTTGACTCTCACCCGAATGATTAACCCTGGTGCTCAAGTGTGATGTCATCGATGACGTCGTAGACAATTTTTTTTTTTTTTTTTTTTTTTTTTTTTTAGAATTTTCAAATTTATACTTTATTTTCCGAACGAGCGTCCACAATAATGGACCAGAGCACTATAACACTGGTTGCACTCAAGGTGTGTGTGTGTGTGGGGGGGAGGGGGTGTAGACTAAATAACTTCTTTTAATTTTCAAGGGAATTATTCGTGTGCTTAAAAAACATAAATTCTAACCGGAACTACGAATAACAATGGGCA
>JAUELG010027417.1:0-11721 GCA_031471515.1 Dendraster excentricus | reverse complement strand
AACCACTCCGCGCGCATCACAATGTAGCTTCGGGTGTGAACAAAGTAGTTCTCGTATAAATGCAATACTACAACAATATTGATTGCATCAAACCACATTAATTTAATGACTAGCTATGAAAAGGGTAAATACATCACAAACTTGACCTTATGGCCATTGGTGAACTTGAGCTTGTAAGCCCAGTGGTCCCGGTCAGCAGTCTTGCTGATATAATCCCTAATTGAAGGTGTCTTGATGGACAGAGTCATCTACATGGGTCCCCATGAAAATAAACAATTGGTTGCAAAGACATGCCTGATTATTTTCTTGTTAATTTGTTAACCCCTCTGGCATCAAGATGCTCTCAAAGGGGGGTAACTTTAATTACACTTAAAATGTGTGCATTGCGTTGCGTACATGTAAGTACTGTGGAAGTATGAGAGTTAAACAAGTACTGATCAAGTTTGTTAAATAGTAGATTGAGAGAATTCAGCTGGTACTAATTTAATTGTTTTTTGTTGTTGAAATGTTTGTTTTGTTAGGTTCAACTTGAAGAAAACGTTATTAAAGGTATTATAAGCAAGTAAAATATGTGCTTTGATTAAAGGTTTAGCCTACAACTTTGAATATGTGCCTGTATTGAAATACCACACTCTGAATTAATCTTGGGCAAAAAAGGGTACATTTTATGCACTTTTTTGCATCAGCGTTCCGTACTAAAAAAAAAGTGATTTGTAGAGTGGTGGAGTGAGATATCATCTATGAGGTCATAAGTTACATCAGTTTTTAGAATGTTCAAATTTGAACTTAATTTTCCAAAAGACAGTCAAAAATAATGTCTAAATACCAAAAATTAAATGAATATGTTAAGTATTGGCTGAGATATGTCCATCCAAATGAGTTTTACTTCAATGGGCAATCATTGTTATATAGCTCTGGTTCATACAGTTATTTGAGAGTGAGATATTGGGGTCATCCTGATGGGTAATCCACACTTGCCCAGTGACCATGCATTTTGCACCAACTAGCTTACTAATAGTTAAAGGGGTAGTTTAGTTTTGGTAAGGCTGAACTTAAGTAACCAAACCTGGACAGTAACCTTATAAACTAAGAGCAAGTAAAGTAAAAAGCATGTTATCATTAAAAAAGAGCCATTCTGAACACCAGAGGGTGCTTTTAAAAAGGCATCAGTTTCAACCATTTACCATACAAAATTAGGCATGTGATGTTTGATTGAAATAATGATTAGATAGAAAAATCATCAACAAATAATTAAACGATTCTAAAAATGTTCAAAAAAGTGCAAGCATTTAAAAAAAAAATAAAACATCTAATTATTTGGGCCCCAAATAATTATAAGATCAAATACATCTATGGATATTTCAGCAGTTTCTCGGTCGATTTCGACCAAATAAAGTTTATTATGCAATTAAAATTGCACGTTCTCTCGAATTCGACACTCTGTTTTTTATTACCTCACAAAAAATTTATGATGTACAGCGCCCTCTCTACCAAAACTAAACTACCTCTTTAATAATGGCAAACTGCATTGTAGCATCTTTGGCATGATCATGTTTAAAGGGTACCACCACCCAGAAATAATATTCTTATAAATAAATGGTAACATTTTTAGAATTCCATTCCCTGCACATGTTCACAAAAATATGTTTCCAGAAAAAATATATATATAGTCAGAAAACGCATCAACATTATATAAAGCATGGTCTAAATGTACAAGACTAATATGTGCAGAGCAAAGAATCGCCTGGGATTCCATCGTCTCCAAATGCACTCGCAAACCAGGAACCAGGTGGAAAATCAATTGCTTTGTTACTGAATTACACAAACATTTGCAAAATATTGCGTATCTATTCGATATCTCAAGACGGTACCAAACCATGCATGTACTTTTGTGTTGTTCTTTGCCTGGTGGTCCCCTTTAAATCTAACCCTGAAGTTGGAAGACAACAAGATGACTTAGAATGGTTCTCTAGATGGCATTTATGCTGAAATGAAATAGTTATCAATGGCTTCAAACTCTTCCAGGTTACGTTATTTTCTAATTATTATTCATTAAAATTTGTCAGTGATATTATTTTGCTTTCGGAAGTAAGAGGATAAAGCAAGATTACTAAATAGAATTTCCACATTAGAGATATTAATGAGTGCCTGGGAACATTTTATAAAGGAACAAATCTTAACGTTCTTGAGAGTTGCATTAATAAAGATTTGTAATAAATTGCAAAGTTGCGATATGAAGACATATTTCCATATTTTTGATAGCCAATATGATTTGCAGATAAATCTGTGGGCACATTATCAGGCTTTCGTTTAATTGCAACTTAATGATTGATCACATCATTCAATATGCAACACCCTTTATTATATATTTACATATAATGTAGTTAAACTATTCCTTTTGAAATTCAGATATTGACATAGACTTTGTGCATAGATCACTGGGGCTCCCATAATTGAATTTTTTGGTCAAGTTTTTGTTAACCTGAATTTTAGGTACTAAAACCTGCAGCATTACATTACAATCTGATGGTTATAACTCCCCAATGGTTGAAAGATATACCAAAATAAGTAAAAAACATGTTGCCTCAAAATAGAAAGAGACTTGAAAACTAAAGTGGTATATTGATTTCAACCATTTTTTATTTTACATTTTTTTGCATGTGATATTTTGTTAAAGTAATTCCAAATAGAGAGATCATCAACAACTATAAAAACACATATTTTGTAAACTTTTGAAAAATATGAGCATTATTTTTTCAGCTGCTGGATAAAAAAAAATGCACAGCTTTAAAGGGACTTGGGAACATTTTCCAGATCCTTAAAATCAAATTGGAATTCTAGCGATTCCCTCATACCTGTAATTTGTATAATTAACAATAAAACCATGGTACAGGTTTAATCATTTCAAAGTCCCTGTTCGTTGAAAAGTTTTTGCTCATTGCTCAGCCATATTTGTCACACAACACCCAGAGGATGTAAAGGAGAACAGCAATACATTGTATCAACCATTCATCACTTCATGCACATGTCAACAAAGTTACTGAAGGCCAAGAATATGTTAATATGCAGGGATGCTCTCAGCAAAATAATCCATACATTTATTTTCATTTAATATTCCTTTCTGCATATTAAAACATTCTTTAAAGATAGTCTCCACGTTTTGCAAGCCCACAATCAAAAGTTGTGATATTATTGTCTGTTATGAAAGAAAATATCATTTAAGTGCTAGTCTGAGAAGAGAAACAGTCTTGAAAATATATATTATTGGAATTATATTAATCTTATTATTGAAAGAATAAACAGTCCTTGTGACTGTTTGAATAGGTTTTCTGGACCCCATTGCAGGAAGAGATACAATCGATTGTAAGTTACGATTGATTGTATGTCAGATCACGTGTTCTAGATGTGCAAATCTGATTGGTTGAAATGTGCAAATTTGATCAATCGTAACTTAAAATTGATTTTATCTCTTTTTGCAGTGGGGCCCTGGTTTATATTTGATGTTCCAAAAACAAGCATTAAATGTATTTGGTGAAGCACAATCCAAGGTGATTCAGTCAGATTTGCAATGCATGATGCAACAGGACAATGTGTCCTGATATCTCAGCCCAGTGCTAGGGGCACAGTAAAGTGTGAAAGGGCGGTGAATTTATAAATTGCACGGGTGCATATGGGATTTCTTCCGATAGTTCTGTATTTAACAATGCTTAGGTCTGGAGTTTACCACACAAGCCTTATGAAATACTAAATTCAACAATATTGATCAATTGTATCTATAGATTTTTTAGGTTAGTTTCCCAAAACTAGTATTGGGCTTTAATTCATGACAAGGAAAGCTTAGCTTGAACCCAATCCCCCTCTCATCACCACTAACAGATGAATTTTATGCATGAATTTTCTAGTTATTATTCCAGATCCTATCCCCAGGGGCTAAGTTCTAAGAAAACATGTTGTTTTTTGTGCATTTCTCTCACGAAATAATGTTCGCTGCTAATGCATTCCGATGATGAACTAACATTTCCCTCTGTCTTGTGCTCATTTACATATTCGCGTCTCATCTGTATCAATATATTTTTTGCATTGTTGTACACTGTAAACTTGTGCTGACTTTGAATTGATTAATGTTCTGTCAGTTATATGCAAATGCTACCTGTATATGACCATTATGGTAACAAATTATGCAGAGGAAAGAAAGCAGACTAAATGCAAATATTGTGTAAAATACTGATCTATCCAGTATCAGTAGAGACCCTTTTTATTAGCAGTATTGAAGCCTGTAAATTAATGAATGGGGCCCAAAATACTAAAAGGAATGTCAATTTCATAACAATAATAAGCCCATTTTGCGCATCTACATTATAATGCCAAAATGATATATCAAATAGTTTTGTTTTAAAATTCAGTGTGACTACTTTGCTACCGTTTGTTCCCCACCCAAAACAGATGTGTTCCTTTTTTAAATTCACCCTCTGGAGACATCGTTATAAAATCATCCTCATGGCTCCATCTATCTGCTCTGCCAATTAAACAACTTGTGGCTCTCTTCAGGAGATTGTTCATGAAAACTTGCGGCATTCTCAAGACAATTGTTGATGATAAACTTGCTGTGCTCTCTAGATAATAGTTTCATTTGGTGGCACCCTAAACTGAAGTCTTATGTATGTGTGTGCTCTTCATGCTAATGAGTTAGCCATGTCGGGTTCACTTTCCATTAGTTGTTTACCAATCAACTATCAGATCCGACAAATCAGGAGAGACCCGGGGCACCCAGAGACCATGTGACCTCAGAACAGTCTTTTGTGAATTAATTTACCCCTTCATCGCTAGATTCACTGCCAACATTCTCAATTACCATGGCCTGGGATCAAAACATGTTTGTTTGTTTGTTTGTTTGACATTTCATGATCCATTGCGCAGTTGTAATATTTAATATCCATGAATTATATAGCTCCTATCATTATTGATAAGTGCTTTACAATCATATTACTCCGACCACCAGATACATTTTACCAATCCAGCATACAAAATTTCACGTTTTCCACTCCCTAGGGAGCATTCCAGTCAGGGGCAACATTGTTGGCACACACTGTAGATACATTTTCTTCACTTACATATATATGTAAGTAGTAAAAACGAACCTGTCTTTAGATAAGAACCCTCTAGAGGGAATGAAAAGGTGATAGACGGGTTTGTTTATTCAATGAAGAATATCGCTCTTTATAGACAGGTGGTAGTTAGGAGGTCACTATTGATATTCATTTCACTATGAAGTGTAAGTCAAATGTTAGAACATACACTAGGCTGATTATTCTTAATGACGAAACATTAATAATTCATTAAAATGATTATGATACAAAATTAAAAGGCTCTCCTCAATAGTCCTAGTTTTCATTTATAAGTGCATCCTCCACCAAAACTAAAAGGAAATAATTTGTGCAACAGTGCCCTCATTTTAGTCTAGAGTCAGGGAGTGATAGAGACCAACCTGTCAGATTTGTTTACATTTCCCCTCTGCCTCCCTAACCTCTGACCCTGTCCCCTATGTATTAGTGGAACATTCCATGGGAGGTCAGGGTTGCCAATTTAGAGACTAGACAAGTGGCTGATCTCATTAGTGGATGGGCTTGGAACAGTGGGAAGACTCGTCTTTGTTGGTGTTCTCATTATTTTGGGGAGGTAATTTGACATTTTCCCATCCTAGTTAGTCCCATTTGTGACAGCCAAAATTCTTCTGATATATGTTTTTTAAATTTAGTTTTAGGGGTCCCTGGAGTTTTTGTTGAATTGTAATGAATCATCATGTTTGTCATTTCATTGTTTTTCTTTTTATATTTCCTGCAATAATTGAGAGATAGGCAGATGGGCAAATTAAATCAGCTTTTTAAAAGATTTTAATGTTGCAGTTTCTAGAAAGATATTCTTGTGCAATCAAAACTGCTACATATTTACTCATTAGTGGATGTCTAGAAATGTATGTTTACCAGGGCATATCCATAAAGCTACACTTTCTAAATCAGTTTTATACGATGCAACAAGAGATTATTTTCATTGACAACTATCTATGCAAGATAGCTAAAATGTATTGATTTGAAAAGGCTCAGAAAAGGATAGAATGGCTCAACTCTATCATTTCAGTTGTATGTCTACCAACATGTACATTATAACCTTGATAAAGATCAGTATAAATTTCCATAATAGGTAAAATATAATATGACAAATGTCCAATGTAAATATTAAAATTGAAATACAGAATGCCAATAAACAAAACAACAGCACCAACCTCCAACTTGATGTGTCATTATTTTGCTATTATTATTATTATTGTTGTAGTTTACCTGTGCTTTTCTTACATATTATGTCGAGAAATCCCTGGCAACAGAGTCAGGTGGTAATCCAGGGATTATTACTCATTTGTGTCACCTAATCCATGCTCTTCATTCCTGAAGCATGAGGCATTAAGAGCATGAGACCTCAGAGGTATATAATTAACCCATTTAACACAGTGTGAATCTTAAAGAGCATCAAGCTTCGGAATGCATGCTACACTGCGGATCGCCATTTTGAACTAGGTTAGTTTGCACACACTGCACAACACGGATTCAATGTGCAGTACGCACTGCGCGCATGACACACGACACCAGACCGCCTTTAAATACGGCCTCTGAGTGCTAAGTGACCCAGTTCTTAAGATAAGTTTTACATGAATACAAATGAAATACCAAAACAAATCACCCGAAACAATCTAAGAGCCCCTGAAAATTTGCATTTCAATTCAGTTCAATGCGAATCCAATTTTGGAAGTTCATTTTCATGCTGACAAGCTTGAAAAGTAGCCCTTTGAAATTGTTTTTTTCCTTTGCATGAAATCACATGAGTTACCAGAGGACTTGCCCCCTTCTGTAACATTTGCTACATTTAGTAGATGTATGGCTTAGGGCTAATAAATTGTAGATAGCTGCTGCCTTATGTGCCAACATTGGCACAGGAAGGACTTTTAACTTAAACTTTAACTAGCATTAGGTTTCTACACGGCTCTCAAACTTTAAATTAATTTTCTCATCTCTGAAATTTTGTACAAAAAGTGATTTGCACGCTGCCCTACTTTACTTCTCTTTTACACTCAACATTACAATTTATTATGTAGCAGTCACACCGCTAAACCAAATCCAACCGAATCCAAACCAAAGCCAGACAGAATTCCACTTTATCCGGCACTGATAAGAGCTGGAAATGGGGTTTAGCAGTCACAACAGAAGAGACCACTACGATACCAAACTGCTAGCACCCCGAACATCCCCAAAACATCCCCAAATTATTCGGTCTTATATCGGTTTGGATCTGCTTTGGGGGTGTGACTGATGCATTAGGCTAACACAGTGAGAAGAGAATAATTAGCATTCAGAAGATGCATCTAGTCGGCAACCACTTTAATGTCTCGCAACCCCCATTAGTTTTCAATCACTATCATTTTAATAAATTGTCTTTTCCAATTGTCTGTTTTATCTTCTAAATTAAGGTTGTAAATCTGTTAAGTGCTTTTATTCTTTGTATCTTCTAAATTAAGGTTACCTGTGAAGTGTTTTTATTATCTATATCTTCTACATTAAGGTTATAAATCTGTGAGTTGATTTTCTTCTTTTTGTGCTACATTACAAAATAAAGTCGTAAATCCAACAAGTGATTGGCCTTTGGGTTTATATTTGTTTCAGAATTAAGTTTGTAAAGATATAGAGTGCTAGATTTTTGTCTTTTTATTTTCGTCTGAATTTAGAGTTATAAGGCCACAAGGTCCTTGTCTTGTTGCCCTTGTTGTTGCAATGTTTCCCTTTGACTCAAGACTGGGGGGATGATGATGAGGGGTGTGTTCCCTGGTGAGGAGGACTTAGAGAGAGTTAAGTAAACCCCCAAACGAGAGATTTGTGCAAATGGCCTGATGACCTCCTGAAGTTCTCCAGCGAGGGCCAAGTGTTGCATTTGCTAATCCGAGGGGAGTCGCTCGAGCTAATGTGAAGTGTGCGATTCGCGCTTAATATTAGCTGGGAGGGTGCTTGGGAGTTTCAACATTATTGCACTGAATATTGGAGTGGTGTTCAACAGTGGAGGAGGCACAATCCGTAAATACAAATTAAGTATACCATACTTTCTCGCTAATGGACTGTGGTATTAACCATTGGAAATAAGAATATTAAAAAACAAAACAACCTTTAAGCATTAGCCGAAGATGGAGATGGAAAAAGCTGGGAGGGATTGTTCCTTTGTTAATGCAGGTTATTAGAGATACACCTTTCGCGTATTAAATTGCAATCTTTCTTTGAACTAAAAATATTATAAGTAAATCTTTGCTTCAAATTGCTTTATTTTATTACTTTGTTTGGGCAAACTTAATATAATTGTAGATTGTAAAGCAGAGATAAGGATTTGCATAGGATTACCCTTTTCGCCTGTAACGCCTCGACTGATTACTTGCATTTAACCCATAGCCTATGGGAGCCTGTGGGTCTTGTGTTAATCCAATGCATATGCAAAATTTAGAAGGGGACGGGTTAATACCATTTGGCTCATAAGGGAAAGTTAGGAACTTACCGGTAGGTAGTGCGGAATAGATTTTGAACTTGGTTTGAATATTATTCGAGAACTCACTGCAAAACTGTTCTGGAAAATTGGGGAATTTCTGTAGTCGTACAAAAGTTATCTTTTTACCATGCCATTTCAACAGGTAATTCATAAACGGTCATGATGCAATACTATCTTGATGATGTAATGATAGTTAATGAGGCTGTAGATGATGCAAGGTGAAGGGAAATAAGAAATTGTGTCCTTTATGAAAGAAGGATGACTATTAACTATGACAACAAAATTGATCAAATTCTGATATAATGTCGGATAGCATGCACAACTTTGAAAGGAAACAAAATACCAGTCTTAACAGATGGTTGGTCATTCTTTGCAGGTTGTTTTGACATTAAAACTCATGTCAGCAATATACACTTACACAAATTCCTGTTTATCAAAGAAGTAATAAAGACAGAGAACAAATGTAATTTGGGAAGTCTAAGGTTTATTTTCTGACTTACCATACAAGAGTATATATTTGAATTTTTAGGATGAAAAGTTAAAATATATTAAAACACAAGCACTATTGCAACTTGATGATATTTATCCCACCTTGCATTCCTTAATTTGTTTCTTGATGCCAAGTCTTTAGAAAGAAACGGAAGCCAAGGATAACAAAGCAAACTAAATTGGCCCAGTAATATCATCTCTCTCCACTCTCTAATGGAAAAAATATGAGTGATCGAAGTCCAATGTCTGCCTGAATTATATTAATGGCATGGTTTGGCAGTGTCAATGACTTTGTTTTTCCATCTATTCTGCCAGATGAATTCCGTGACATTAAGGGGGTCTGGCTATTAGTTTTCTTCTTCCCACCAAAATTGCTTAACAACAACTACCACCAAGAGAATAGAGAGAATTCATTATTAAAGAGAAGTAAGAAGGGGAATATGAGAAGTATCTTTTATTTCTTGTTGATTGGTACCTAGAGGTCACAAGGGGTGTCCGCTGCCAGAGAAATTGCTTTTTAGGACGCATTGCGGAGATTAGGGAATGTTTCAAAAGATCAAGTTTAGAGGGGGAGAACCTAAATCAGTCTCAGGCCGTGACGTTTGAAGTCGATTCCACTCACAGAGCTGATTGCCTGCTCTAATACGAAGGCTTGCAATATCAATTCTCAGGGACATTAACCAACACGCATTGTCGCATCTTGGGGGACTGACAATTGTGGCATCTCGTCCTATTATTCCTCTCGCAAATGACAGCCCTGCTCTATCAGCCCTCCCCCTTTTTATCGCTTCATCCTTCTCCATTGTTTGCCTTGTTTAGCGACGTGAATTTAACTTACAGCCTGCGTACCAAGTAGTGAGGCTATTAGACATCATGCGCCTAGCTTGTTAAACTTTTTGTCGTTACGTCTCGGGAAGTGTAATAACTTTTCTGTAGCCCACCCCATTACTACTTAAAGTTTTGTTCATAATGGACTTGAAAAGAGTGAGATTTAGGAAGAGGGAGAAAGATAAAGAGGAGAAAAAAAAGAGTGCCGGGAGCAATGCGAAAATGAGAATCTGGGATCACGCTGTCCACACATTCCAACACAGCGTCTCGTCAACAATTGTCATCAGACCCATTTTAACAGCAATTTCCAATCTCAATTTGCCTTCTCCTCTCCCCCCTCCACCACCATCCCCATTTGGTTCAAACTTCTTTGTTTGGATTTTCTTCCCTAACACTTTTTCTTTTTATATTAACCCTCATTGCTCGTTAAAGAAAAAAAATGTCTTCCGCTGTCATTTGATTGGTTCGTCTCTGATAGTGTCAGCTTTCTTGCACCCTCTGTCAAGTATAGGCAGATTGTTGCATTAGTGCACTGCTTCCACACTTGATTGGAGAATCCGGGGTCACCCAAGGGAGGTGTAACATCCTGGGAATTTTGTTGTGATGTGGATGCTGTGCTTGATTCCTTGTATTTGTGTTGGTGATTTGCAGCATTGACAACAACATGCAGTTCACCCGTTCCTGTCCCCAAATCGTAGATTCCCTTTAGACCATGGGCTTCAATTCCTTATTTGTACCCATTCATCAGCGGGGATGATCTATTCATTCATCCCCCCTGATGAAAAGGTATTATGTAAGTATCGATGCCCATGCTTTAGACATAGCCCACGCGTTTCTTGTAGGCATGCTACGGGTTAACATATATTCACTCAAGCACAAAGTGGGGGTGTCAACTGCATTATTACCAGTACTAGTATTCAATCACCTGAACTGGTTATTTCAAGAACCAGCCAATTACAAAATGGCGACCTGTAGTGTAGCATGATAGCATCCCATGCTTGCTGATCTTCAAAGAAACCTGCATCTTCCATAAGAACGCAGTGCGTCCCAAAGACCTTCCCAGCCCCTCAACACCGGTGTGGAACTGGTAGAGGGCTGGAAAAAAGGGTCATTTTGGTGCAGATTAATTTAAGAGTGTACGTGCCTACCCACCTGTTCCATTGCTTGCAGTTTATTTTAGTCAGCTTATTTTTGGTTTGTTTCACCTTTAACCCTCTTAGTACCACACCATGATATGGGAATCCATTCGTATCCTGCATGACTAAGATGGTCCTGTGTTAGTTAATTCTTTTGTCACTTATTTTCTTCTGCTGGTACCACATGCTGTTCTTGAAATAACAAGTTAAGCAATTCAGGCACATCTCTTCTCCTCTTGGCAAATTTCAACTGCAAACAATTTTTTGACTAAGAAATATAATTGAATCTTTCGGGTAGGCTCCAATGCTAATTGAAGATTATTGGGGGAGATCAATGATAAATGTTTTTAGAATACAGGTGGGCACTGGAAATGGTTTGTGATTACTTTATGAGATTTTCTTCAAAAGTCCAAATTGATAGTGTATTTGTTTTGTCCTTGATATTATGAGATGTTTTCATTATCTTTACAAGTGCATATTGATGTTATATGTTATGGTACTGTTTTGTGATATCAAATAGATACCCAACATTTTGCAAAGGGTTGAGTAATTCAACTAAACACAACAAAAAAAGTAAGTCCCCCCCTAATCAACATAACGTAACGTTTTAACAAATAAAGTTTGAACAACATAATTTGGCAGGAATGTGGCTAAACTTATTAGCTAACGTCTCCGTAAAAATGAGCTTGATCCG
>JAUELG010027306.1:0-11725 GCA_031471515.1 Dendraster excentricus | reverse complement strand
GCCTTAATTAATAATTGTATAATGAGTTGAATTCATATATTTCGGAAAACTGTGCAATCATATCATCTATACTCTGTGCAATGTACGAGTGTGTACCGTATCTGAATAAAAACTTATAGTAATTTATCATGATGTACAAAAAATTGTTTTTAAATGTTGGGACACCTTCAATTCCAGTTAGGAAAAAATCAGTTAAATCATAATTTCCTGTAATATGATGAATATTCTTCCGTTACTACGTAATTTGCGTAGATGTCTTGCCTATCTTGTATTTGTTTATTAGCATCTACCATGAATCAAGAACTCAATCCCACTACACATGGGGCGTTCTGGCAGTCAAGCTTTCGCGCCTGCCATGCATATTGCAAACAAAAAATCACTGATACTAGGTATCACATGATGTGATTAAAACATTATCAAGCTCATTTGCCATATATTTAGTGTGTGTCTTACTGGAACACAATATGTGCAGAGCGTATCAATATTCGAATACCATCTTGATCGCCAGACACACACATTTATGCCCTTGGAGTCCGCTCGCTAGTCATAAGGACCGCTATTCATAACAGCGTGTAACTTTATATAACTTGAGCGATTATGAAAATTGACTCTTTTTGTTTAATGAATAGCGGTCCTTTTAGTATGTAGGGAGTTACACGTTAGAATAGCGGTCCTTATGACTAGCGAGGTTACCCCATATATCATTTTATGTATCTTGAGACCATAAAGGTCTATACAAATCGGCTGACTTAGTATTGAAATAAAGATATGCAGACGGGTGATAGTTCGGGCGTACTCGCGCTTACGTGTTAAACCAATTCAGATAAAGTTAAGATAAAGTTAATTTCTCAAGCTAAATGCCACCATGTCAGATATGCAAAGCTGATGTGATGGGTAGGGTGCACACGCACTGACACGATGAACATATTCCAATTCAACTAATATGTCAATGGTCTCCTGTGAATGTCTTTTACCCGAGTAACCCGGTCGTATCAAGGCACAATGTTAATTATAACTAGATCCATGTATTGGTTCCTAAATCATTTTTTGAACCCTCGGTACCGGTGTGAGCGCACAATCTATTCAAGCAGATAACCTGTCTGGTCCTTACCCTAAACGCTACCACTAACCCTTTCCCTAGTTCGATGGCTATAGTATAGGTCAGTTAAGTGACTATATTTTGTCAAATTTAGTTGCTATAAGTTAGATTTATGGGATATAAGTTACATTTATTGGCTATAAGTTAGATTTATTGACTATATAAGTGTATATAATATAGTAGCGGTGGGGCCCGATACACGGTATTGCCTTTACTTAATACTGCGGCCCAGACAGTTTATCCGTATGGACGGATTTGACACTCACACCGGCAATATTGTCACCCAAACAATAGTCATGCAATCAAATCGTTACCACTCCTGTTCTGCAAGGTTATGATAGGTCGGGTGTGCTCGCACTGACATGGGAAGCATGTTTCCATTCAACTGAAAGCCACGATCTTCGGGGAGCTGTCTGAAATTGCCGAGTGCCCCGGTCGACTTAAGTCACACTACGTTCTTTATCAATATTATCAGATAAATGTATTTGTTCCTGACTCATCTTTTTATATTCCTAGTTTATATTCCTATTTGTTATTGCTTAGTGTTAAATCAAGCGTTGGTTGGATGACATTGTTCAGCTAACATAACCCTGAGCATGTATTAGCTACCAATTTAACCTTAGTTGAACATTCATATGATGACATCGTCCAAATGTCTAAAAGGCAAGTACTTGATAAGTAATACATATTAAAACTCACGGTTTTTTTTTTGCACGAACTGCTCAATACGGTATTCACGTGGTCTTTTATTTGTTGTGAGTACTATGCTAACAAAAGTAACTAATGACAAGGTATGCAGTATAAAAAGCTTAACTATTATTCTTATTATTCTTGTGATGTTAATCAATACATTTATCTAAGCTATTCACACTTCCTGACATGAAGAACTTTTAACCGAAACGCGCTAAATCAACTGTTCAACTTCCGAAAACATAGGATATTTGTCCCATCTTGTACACCTTATACACGTGCCTGAATGGAAAGTGGATTTAGCGCCTTTTGGAAGCAAACTCTTCAAATGAAGAGCTTCTAACCAAAAGGCGCTAACTCCATGTCTTTAACTTCCGAGTAAAACGTTTTGTTTTGTTGTCCCACTTTGTACACGAGCCTATGGGAAAATGAAAATTGAACTGTCTATATTATTTCATATAATTTTAGTGAGTTCTTTGTCGTAAAATGTGGATTCCTAGATATCTAAGTAGATAATATAATTATGTAGATATATCGCTAACTCATTTTGTATGGAAAGTGGATGTAGCGCCTTTTGGAAGCGTGCTCTTCAAATATTGAATCATCTTTGTATTAATGATAATTGTCGATGGTCTCCTATGTACTTACTATCAGTTTCGTTTAAAGTAAACAATATTGATTATATTTGGCCTCCTATGTACTTACTCTCGGTTTCGTTTAAAGTATACAATATTGATTGTCGGTGGTCTCCTATGTACTTCCTCTCGGTGTTGTTTAAAGTGTTCATGAAAAATGAAGTAATCCATGTGTACATAGTTCGTAGGATTATATTGTACAGCATTTGACTTGTATTTGTTCCTGAAACTGGCTTAATAACTTGCGAAAAGAAAGTTGTTTACATTGTAAACTCAGTGTTTTGCGTGATCATTATAATTCTGCTTGCTGAACACAATTACATATGCTAAACACACTTGACCCTTTGTGACTATGTACAAACTAATTTATGTTATTTTATGTCAAGGAACGCTGGTGTATAACAAACGAACAATTACAAAAAGCTTATTCATTTTTAATGTAATAAGATGAGTTGTGTAAGTTAAAACTTTCAAAGTCGCAAATTAATTGTATGTATTTAAGTACATTTACACTATGGATTGCTCCGTAGTGGTATTTCTTACACATAATAAAGCGAGGGAATCGTTGAACATAAGGTACACACATAATACCATTATGTAAAACAGCAGCATTTCTTAGCCAAGTCAACATACTTTTACCAGATTACAATGTATTTTTGTTGTGACGCATTTAATGGTTATTTAATCTGCATGTATATTGCTACTTGTATGCATACTTTGTTTTAAAAACACTAGTGTATATCTGCATTTGACATTTACTGTTTAGTTATCACCCTGGTTGTTTTCCATGTAAAATATCCATCATATTATACTGTATGTAGCTGAAATATTGTACACATATTAGTATCCATCATACTATGCAGTATGTAACTGAAATATTGCACAAACATTATCCATCATATTATACAGTACGCAACTGAAATATTGTACACATATTACTATCAATCATATTATACAGTATGCAGATGGAATATTGTACACATATTAGTATCCATCATATTATACAGTATGCAACTGAAATATTGTACACATATTAATATCCATCATATTATACAGTACGTAACTAAAATATTGTACACATAATGATATCCATCATATTATACGGTATGTAACTGAAATAGTGTACACATATTAATATCAATCATATTATACAGTATGTAACTGAACTATTGTAGACATATTTATTGTTAGTATGAGTTTGAGATTGTATGTTTGGAAAACGTATTTATCGAAGTGGTATTTATTACAATGTGTATAGTATAGTAATAAAGCTAGTATAACATGTAACGTGTTTTCTTTCAACTCATGCAAAATGATGAGTTATTGCTTTGAGACCGTCCATGGGTTTGATTCATGTATGAAATACACTACATCACCATATTGGCATACAATTTGTATACATGTGTTGCGTTTATTATTATTTGGAATAGCGAGAAAGTCGAACAAAATACATTGATTGATAATTATGTGTTCTATGGAAATTGTATCCGTCCAATAAAGTAGAATACAACGTAATGTTGACATTTATTCCATTGTCGTAGACTTGTTCAATGTGTTTGCACTAATAAAACTCCTCTTCTCACCATGCCATGACTTGACTATTCCTTTGTCTTTATATGGCTCGGATTGGTTGAACTACGCGCTGCCCTCTGTTGTATAATCATTATGTTTGATATAATCATTGGTGAACAACTAATGTAATTGATCTACCAATTTTTTGATGCACAAACATAAACTATCAAGGCCTGTAGCTCCCGTTCGTAAAGTCAATACTTAAAGGTGTAGTTTAGTTTTGGTAGAGAGGGCGCTGCACACCACAATCTTTGTGTGAGGTAATGAAAAACTGAGTGTCGAATTCGAGAAAACATGCAATTTTAATGGAAACATAAATTTTATTTGGTCAAAATCAACCCAGAAACGGGTGAAATATCAATAAATGAAAATACTTAATCTTTTTTCGGTATGCGACTAATAACTTCTGAACAACTATGGTGTTGTATCCATTGAAAGCTTAACAAACAATTATTTGACCAAGGGGCGTTGCATACAACTCAAGACGCAAAGTTGCGTTTGATGTTTGACGCAAGTCACCAAAGATCAAACGAGGCTACTTTGTGTCTGATATCAAACGTAATTCACACTGTAATGGATGAGACGCAAAGTTGCATTTGATCTGATGTTTATGCAACCGTCAATTTCGATCAAAAGCAAAGTTGCGTTTGATTTTCCGTTCGATTAAACGCAAAATCAAAGTTTTATGCAACGCCCCCTATTCTGAATGATTAAGGTCAAACCAGAAAATAATAGTTAATGGTGGAATGGTAATGTTGCATCACTATTCCCTTTGTATACACAAAGTTTCTTTGATGATTGTAATTATACTAAACATCAGTATTATCTTGTTCAAAGTGAAATGTATCATTACCTAAATCGCGCCATCTTGCGTTACTATTTGAACAATAATTATGTGAATAATATTGTGTAGGTGTTTTGTCGGACCAATCTGTTAAATACAGGTTATCGGAACTGCACCCTCTTGTGTTGCCTTTTTAAAATATCAGTACGTTTGCATGTTGCTTGATATTGTTCTCAGTTAATTGGGAGACAAGTGATATAGTTGTTTGATTCCCCACCCACTATTGATACTTCATAATGGTATTGACTTGTGTATATGCACCATATTCCCTAGCCCAGTTTGGACTAAGGCGAATTTATTCTATCCCTGTCCGCTTCTGTCCGTAGTAACTTCAAATATCACACTGACCTGGGCGGTTCTCGAACTTGCGCGGTTCTCGGGGATATCAGCGGTTCTTATGGTTAGCATTGGTTATCGGGGATACAATCAAATCACGGAGTCCAATTCTTGACTACTTTTTCCACCGTATTGACTCTTTAGAGGGTCTGGCAACCTCCCATACACACACCCTCAACCTTATCACGTCCGGATCAATGGGAGAGCATTGGCTCCGCCGTGCTGCCTATCATCCGCAACAATGGCAGCGACGGAAAGATCGAGGTGACGTGGACGACCAAGGATATCGAGGCCGTGACCGGCACGCACTATGAGGGGGGTAGCGGCACGCTCGTCTTCGAGCACGGAGAGCGGGAGAAGTTCATCGAGATCCCCATCATCGACGACCAGGAGTACGAGAAGGACGAGAGCTTTGAGGTGGAGCTGAGTGAGCCGACCGCGGGGGCGCAGCTGGGACGACTCAAGAAGACCGTCGTTACTATCATCAACGACGATGGTAAGTAATAGTTTTAGTGGTGTAGAGGTAGTGGTAGTGGAAGTGTTAGTGGTAGTGGAAGTTTTACTGGTAGCGGTAGTGGTAGTGTTAGTAGTAGTAGTATTACTGCCCCAACCACACGTTCAGGGGGAAACAAAGTCATGGGGGCGGCGGGCGAATTCGTCTCCGAAATGCCCCCAAAATCCCCTGAAATTTTTATTTTTTTGTTGTTGTTTTTTCTTTTTTTTTGTGATCGAATTATTATCAGATGATTACTTACAACATTAGAGCTAAATAATAGCTCCTGAAATTTGAAGATAAAAAAAGATGATGAGCCGTCAAATTATGTTAAATTTCACAACATATATCTCATAAAAATTTATTTGCACAGGTTAAGCAAATTGCGATAATTGATGTTGGTGGTCAATCATGGAATTCCAAGAGATTCTTGTGGTGTTGCTCAAACTCTTATTTGTAAACAAGTTACGTTATTTTGATTAGGGGGCAGTTACATTTATGTTCTGTTTATTTGATATCACAAAACAGTACCAAACATATTGTTATGCGTTGCTATTTGCCCGCTGGTCCCCTGACTAAATTAATAATGAATTAATAATAAATGAATATTTTACGGTGCCTATGTGGGAGTCTCTCCACCACACAATAAATGTGCACAGGTGGGACGATCAACAACATAGAACAAGACGTGTATAGGATAGTTGCATTAAACTAGCTATTCAAATGATGCTTCCAAATACGGTATTGATATATGTGTGAACCCAAAAGGTTTGACATACCTTCGTTACAAAAATTCCCCATCCAGCCAGATGTGCAGATGCATGTAAACTGGTCTCTTCCGTTCAAACAGGTCCCTCCATTGAGGCAGGGATTGCTTTCACACTCGTCATAGTCTGTTAAAAACTAAGTTGAAAAAAGGGTGTTACAGACAGCGACATTCCACGGTTTAAGTTTAATAATGCTACTTTCAGCTTGAAATGAATGAAAACAATGAATGAACAACAAAATCGTAAATCCCTCCCCCTCATCAAAACAGTGTAACTTTTTAATAAATATGATTTGAGTAACATAATTTGGCAGGAATGTTGATAAAATTATTGGCTAACGTCCTGTGAACACGAAATTGATCCGCCATGCCATGCATGAGTGAGCACACATTAAATGCAAAAATGTCACTTTTTAAAAGTCACAAGACTCTAGAAATGACAATTTGTTCGTTGATGCATACATGCATGACTTGACAGACCAATGTCATTTTAACACAGGAATTAGTCAATAAATATAGAAACAATGCTGCCAAGTTATTTTGCTAAAAACATTTCTGGCAAAAAGTTATGTCATTTTGATATAGGAGTATTAACTGTTTTGCATGCTTTTGTCACAACACAACAAATAAGTCCCCCTTTCCAGAGTGACATAACTTTTTTTCCAGAAATGTGTTGGGCTATATGACTCGGCAGGACTTTTCCTGCACTTTGTGACTAGCATATGTGTAAAAATGACGTTAGTCCATTGAGACACGCATGAGTGAGCACACAAAGTGCCAATTTTTCATTTGCTATGTGCTCACTCATGCATGACTCAATGGATAAATTTTATTTTCACGTAGCAGTTAGTGTAGAAAAAGTGTTAAAACATTCCTGCCGAGATACTTTGCTCAAAACATTAAACAAGTTATGTTATTCTAATCAGGAGGGGACCTAATTTTTTGATGAATTTATTCCAACACAAAAATAAGTTTCCCTTCATAAAATGTTATACATTTTTTTAACAAAAGGGTTGTGAGCAAAATAACTCGACAGGATTGTTTCTTCAAGTATTGACTAACTTCCGTGTGAAAATGAAGTTGATCCGTCAAGTCATGCATGAGTAACCATACCTCAAATACAAAATTTTAATTTGTAGAACCTTGTGACTTTTGTAAAGTGACATTTGTGCCTTTGATGTGTACTCAATCATGCATGGCATGGCAGATCAACGTTTTGTTTTGGTTCTAGGAGACGTTAGTTAATATGTTTATCAACATTCCTGCCAAATTGTATTACTCAAATCATATTTGTTAAAAAGTGACGCTACTTTAATTAGGGGGAGGGACTTCTTTTTTTGTGGCTTGCTACGAACAGTCATGTTCACGTCACGTTGAGTTTCTGTACCTTTTGTGAAACAGGTTACCCAAATCTACGAAGTGTAGGGTTACGTGACCCATCAATTTGTAGACCTGCTATATGCAAGCTATGAAAGCTCACGTAAATTGCCGCTGGCGTTTTAAAAAATAACGTAAATTGTCATTGAGAAGAGAGTAATGGCAAAATAGCTGGCCTAAGATGTCGTACATTCTACGTGAAACAAAATAACTGAAATGTTTTAATCCGTAGTAACTCAGTCGCTTATTAGTGGAATAAAATGAAATCTTTAGACAATGTAAACGAATATTGTAAAATATTATGTGCCAAGTTTTATCAGATTTCAATAAGAGAAAGGGTGGCTATTATGAATAAAAAAAAAGCAACTTACATTTAGAATCTGCCACTCTCAATTCGGCGTCCATTTCATTCATTCATTGCTCGTCACCTTTTTGTGTTGGTGCCCTCATTGACCAAGTCTTTTGTAAGGGATGAATCCAATCGTGTTTTAATCCTTGATATTGAATGCAGCAATAAATGGGATCAATGGACGCTAAGTCAAAGGTGGCCGATTCTAAAGGTGTATTAAACTGTCAATAACCACTCATTCTCTGGATAAAACTTGGTACAGAAACATTTTCATTATTCCTTTACATTGTCTAACGTTTTGGTTTAATTTTGATTATAATTGACTGAGTTGATTGTTTATTTTATATCACAAAACAGTACCAAAACATATAATAATGTGTTGTTATTTGCCCGGTGGTCCTGTTTAAGTTATCAGCCTGGTTATAATTCATGTACTATATCCATCATATTATTGAGTATGTAACTGAAATATTGTACACATTTGTATTTTCAGGATGTGTTTGAGATTTTATCGCAGTGGTATTTATTACAATGTGTATAGTATAGTAATAAAGCTAGTATTACATTGATCGCGTTTGCAGTCAACTCATGCAAAATGAATAGTTATTGCTTTAAGACCGTCCATGGGTTTGATTCATGTATAGAATACACTACATCACCATATTGACATACATGTTTACATGTGTTGCGTTTATTATTATTTGGAATATCTAGAAAGACGAACAAAATACATTGATTGATAATTATGTGTTCTATGAAAATTGTTGTATCCGTTGAAGGAAGTAGAATACACCGTAATTAATGTTGACATTTATTCCATAGTCGTGGACTTGTTTAATGTGTATACGCTAATAAAACTCCTCTTCTCGCCATGCCATGACTTGAATATTCCTTTGTCTTAATATGGCTCGGATTGGTTGAACTACGTGCTGCCCTCTGTTGTATAATCATTATGTTTGATATAATCATTGGTATACAATTAATGTAATTGGTCTACCGATTTTGTGATTACACAAACATATACTATCAAGGTATGTAGCTCCCGTTCGTAAAGTCAATAATTAATCTTATTTCGGTTTGCGACTGACAACTTCTGAACAACTATGGAGTTGTATCCAATGAAAGCATAACAACCAATTATTCGACCAATGCAACTTGAAACGCAAAGTTGTGTTTCATGTTTGACGCAAGTCACCAAATATCAAACGAAACTCAAAGTCTGATATCAAACGTAATTCACATTGTTTAATGGATCAGACGAAAAGTTGCATTCGAGTTTGCGTTCGATCAAACGCAAACACAACATTTTATGCAACACCTCCCTGATCTCGATTATTGAGGGCAAACCTGAAAAATAATACAATTGATGGTGGAATGAAAATGTTATATCACTATTCCATTTGTATACACAAATTATCTTTGTTGGGAAATAAGTGGTATGAATATTTGAAGAATGATAATATTCAATTTTGTATAGGCACTGTGTTCCCTTATTAAATAGTTCGAGGCACCACACATACACACATACACACCCTCCACCTTATCACGCCCGGATCAATGATTGGTTAATTGAGAGAAACTCGCAGTCCAGTGGATTAGTTGCACGTTGTTCATGGTTCATCCAAGGTCTTTTAGTATCTAGGCAGTAGTACACCCATCAAATATGTTCTAGTATCTAGGCGGTAATACAACCATCCAATATGTTCTAGTATGTAGGCAGTAACATTAGCATCCGATATGTTCTAGTATGTAGGCAGTAATACAACCATCCAATATGTTCTATTATCTCTTAGAGGGCCATTTTTTCATGAATTCTGTAATCTGATTGGTCAATTTGTCTTTGAGACAAACCCGTATTTAGTTACACCCTGCTTGTTCACGCAATACGGGATATATCTACGTTCTGGTATACACTTAAATAGATAAAAACCGTCACACCCTGTTTGTTCTCACGCAATACGGGATAAATCTACGTTCTAGTTCCATATTCCATTCGGCCTCCGGCCTCATGGAATATAGAACCAGAACGTAGATATATCCCGTATTGCGTAAACAAGCATGGTGTAACCATTAGTATCTTGGCGGTAATGCAACCATCAAATTTGTTCTAGTATCTAGGCAGTAGTACAAACGTGGTTTAGTATCTATATAGATATTCGTACATTAGTACAGCGCTTAGAAACCCTGTATTAATGTAAGTCATTATTTATTATTATTATGTACGTATCATTTCGTATGAATAATCTGGGCTAGTTGTATATTTCCGCATTTTATATTTCGATAGTTTTCCAACTATGTTGTGTATTTATATTTTCAGTTTGAAACAAAACCAAGCATTGTTCCATTGAAATACTTGTACAACAGTGCTCGAACATTTATGTAGCGTGTGTGCTTAGTGCGTGTTTGTGCGTGTGTGTGTGTGTTTGTGTGTGTACGTATGTGTGTGCGTGTGTGTATCACTTAACAAACAAGTGTATGCGTGTGTGTGTGTGTGTGTGTGTGTGTGTGTGCGTGTGTGTGTGTGCATTTGTGTGTGTTGTTGTGTGTAGCTTTTTTCTTTGGATTTCTTTGTAATACAAATAATTGGAATTCAGATTGACAATGGATGCCGGAATCGAATAGTCCAAATTTGTTCCAAAATACACGTAACCACATAGACTAGACAATGCGATCTATTTCAAGTCAAGAATTCGGCCTCCACCCACTTGAACCTCTCAATGTTGTATAAGAACAGTTGGCTGACGTCCAAATATACACAACGTCATATCTGATTTTGTCAAAAGTTTTATGTAAGTACAGAGTTGATAGTTAATTATTCATTTATGGGTAGATATTAAATATTTATTAAAATTTTTGTATTGACATTTAAATATGTCAATGTTTGTAGTAGACATGACGCTTCTGATGTGGACCAGCCTCGAGGGGTTATCATGGTATACTGAACTTTGGTTGCGTTTGGAAACACTTCAACCAGGCCTGTCCACTCTCGTTCGATGCGCTGTCGTATATCTATATTGATCGATATTGGTGAACAAGTATAATATTTATGGAATCAAGGCGATGTTTGCTACAGTAGTCATGAGACTGTTGATAGGCTCCAGCATCCAGCCATTATCAGGTTATACTGGACTTTGGTCTCAATTGGAAACACGCCATCCCAGGTCTGATCACCCTCGTTCGATGCGCTATCGCACAATGCTCTTAATCTCTGTCAGGCCCCTATCACATTGATGTAGAGTTTGTTGGCGAGTTTGTGGAGCTATGCGTATTACGACTATGTTTGAATTTATTTGAACTGGTTGAACTATACTTTGTGTTTGCCTAAAAAAAGTATGCATTCAAGTATTTACCCAATAGACTACAAATAATACCCTGTCCATGTATTAATACATATTCACGCTTAAAGGGGACCACCGGGCAAATAACAACACATTATTACATGTTTTGGTACTGTTTTGTGATATCAAAAAGGCAATCAACATTTTGTAAAGGGTTTTGTAATTATAAAACAAAGCATTTCATTTACAGCGCTTACGGAACATGGGCTATGTCCATGTTTCTGGT
>JAUELG010027084.1:0-11728 GCA_031471515.1 Dendraster excentricus | reverse complement strand
ATGTTTTTAATTACCAAAATAGGCAGTACAACGTAAGCGTCTAGCAAGACATTTTTCACTAGAAATTTTACAGTTTACAGACGGGCCATCATACCTAATAGAAGTCCATTGGGATCAGTTGAAAAATAGTAGGGGCTAAGGCATTTTGTTAAAAGTATTTAACACATTGATTCCATTAAAAAAGAAAACTGCTGTAGTAAACCCTCTCTTCATCCACTTTTCTTGTATCGTTAGAAATCAGTTTGTATGTTAATGAAACCATTTATGTCTTTCTTCATAGACAGGTTTGGCTGTTTCTGTAATGATCTTCAGGATTGAAGGAGGCAGAGAAATATTATTGTAAAGTGCTTTAATAGAGATCACGCAAACATATTAGGCACTATATAAACCAGAGTATATTATTATTATTATTAATCAAAACAGAGAAGAAGATTGTATTATAGTGCTCGTTTTGACCTTCGGGAAGACAATTTATCCACTATTGCTGCTCTCTACCCAGGTGTATAAATGGGGACCGGTAGGAGGTCAAAGCCCTTTATGCGAACGATCTTCTTGAGCCCACTCCCCAGTGAGTGAGATGGTGCACACAATGCGTGCTGATTTGCAAATTCTATGACCGGGGTAATAATAAAATTGTAAAGCGCTTATAGATGATTATCAATCGTGATAGGCGCTATATAAAAAAATTGATATTATTATTATTATTATTGTTATTGTTATTAATGTCCATCTTTTTTTTCTCTACTCCAAAGAACCATTGTTGCCTTGGTCTACAACGTACTCAGGACGCTGATGGAAATGAGCAGCAAACTCTTTGATGAACTCACGACCAGCTATAAGGCGGATAGGCAAAGGTAAACCTTGTTGAACGAGAACTAAATCTCATCGAGTCTTTTAACCCATCCCCAACTAGATGCTGTAATCCCCATAAAGTTAATGCAGAGCCCACAAGGTTCCTGTTGGTAGTAGGTTAACATGAACTCATCAGTATTAAAGTTTTATTTGGAAAGGCGGTAGTCAGACCTGGACCCTGTTGCAGGATGGAGAATCTGTTGTTAGTTATGATTCCTCGTAAGTCAGAAAATTGACCCATTTCAACCAATCAGATTTGCGCATCTAGAAAGCGTGATCTGATTTACAACCAATCGTAACTTACAATCAGTTACATCTCTTCCTGCAACATGGCCCTGCTCTCCAACGACCAATCGTTTATAAATACCACTAATCTTGCACCCCCACAAAGCAATTTACTTGTAAAGACCACCTGCTTATAAAGCCCACATTTCTTGTATACCTTTTTAAGCAGGATCTATGTAAAGACCACTAGTTATGTTTTTCTAGATTGGTTAGACTCTATAAGCTATCATGTTGATGGTTTTATGCTGATTCTATCATCAAACTAGCCAAGTTTGTAATCCACTTGGCTTGCATTAGTTGTTGCTAAGTCAGGCGATCATAGGCAAGTTTTAGCGTTCATCAGCAACAGCATTTATTATAAAGTGTATGCAATTCTTAATAAAAAAAAACAACCATATTCGTGTCACGAAAAGTCTTTGAGTGGTCAATTGAATGTTTTGCCTGTGACATTATGTGTAGGGATTGATAATTACTACACGAGTATTAAAAAAATAAGGATTTTGGGTCGTAAAAGAAAAAGGAAATTACGTTGGATGTGGAATTATGATGGATAAAGTGATCGATACAAAAGTTGATACACACTGCATTGTGTATTGTGATTGTGTATTTTTATTCATAGATCCAACAACAATGAATAGAAACAAGTGCACAAGGTAACGTGAGTCATTTGTGCCATTAGAAATAGAAGTGTGTGATAAATATATATCAAACAAAAAACACACAGAATGGAACATTTTGTATGTGCATGGTCTTTTTATGACATTGCATACAAGCATGGGCTACATACACTATTGCACTTGGCTACTAGGGGACTTTATAGCCCCCTTTACGTAGCTTTCACTGCTTTGTCTGTGTGGCCTGAGGGCTATATCCCAATAACTTACGAGGGACTGACTAATATAACTTCGATAGGCTTAATTGTGATTGGAGCTATCATTTTTAAAAATTTGTGAGATGTCTTCATTTTTTAGGATTGCACCACAGCGCATGCTGTTTCCCCCTCTTAATCTGATTAAAAACATGATAATCAATATGAATTTCAAAATCTTCTTTCATTGGGCACATAGTATGGGCCAAAACAAAATTATTGTGACAGATTTTGTTGCCGGACTAGAGAATTAAAGATTTTGTGAGTTTTTTCTAAAGTATGGAACCACAATACTTGGTTTTAAGACTTAGATAAAGACTAAGGTAAAGGATAATTGATTGACTGAAAGCAGGGTAATTTCTTTTTCTTGCCCCATTTCTTGTTTATTTATGCTATACGTATTAGTTACATCCAATGTTCTTTAGTAAGTACATGTACATGAATATCAAAAGGGAATAATTGTGGATTCGTTGTCTTTTTGTCTCGCAGGGAAAAGAAGAAGGAGAAAGAACGAGACGAGCTGTGGAAACGCCTAAGTAAACTGGAAATGAACCATCTAAATAATCAAACCAACAGCAAGCAGTAAAAAAAAAAAATAGACGCGACGCTAGACTATAGAATGTAGACTCGGTGGACTATGAAATGTGCGACTGGATTTGACCATCAGAAAAACCCTCCATCAAGATGCGGTGACTTTGGGCGGGGATTTTCCCCAGTCCTCGGAATCAAGAAGGCTACCTACTCCTTGAATGAACCCTCCCCCTTCTTGTCTGGGTACTGGAGTAAAGAAAGCGGTCGGCCGTCGGAGGGGGTAATGGAAGAGATGTTGGTATGTATCAACCCTGCAGCCAGCGAGTCTTGACGAATGGGCCAAAAGCTAGCGGTTTGCAGACCGACATAGTTGGACACGCTTCGGATGATCGTTGTTATCGCTATTATTATTGTTGTGTGTAAATTATTTCTCGTAACGGGACTTGCTCGATTGTTTGAAGGAGGGATACTGCTCGTTCAAAAAGAATTGAATGCCAAGCTACCACAAAGAAGTGAAGGAGCAGTCCCCAACCCTGAAACTACCAGAAATATTGGAATGGATTCTTGTTTGGACATGTGAACTTTGAAAGAGAACTGAGAAGACTCAAAGAACAGACTGATAGATGGATGGATGCCCCTTTATGGAGTCTTGATTATTAAAAGATGTTCTCTATTTCCACACGTAGCATTAGGGCTCTGAAATCCTTGTTTATGTTTTGGTTTTGGTTCTTTAGCGTTGAGTATCCCAAATCTGTATAGATCTATTATTACGTCACCTTGCCTTTTGGCGCCAGGTCTCGGATCACCTTTTAGTTCTACCTGTCCAGAGTGTTCTTGTTTCTAGTTGTGTAATGTGAGTGTGCTGAAAATAAAATTGACTCAAATGAATTCCTTTGTGATATGAATGAGCAAAGAAAAAGAGCTTTATGTAGAAATAGAAATAATCATTATTGGACGTGTCATTGAGAAACAAATTTAATATACATGTACTTAAGTGGCAGTCGTATTTGATGAGAGGAAAAATGTCTTGGCAGGGAGACTTAAAAATGATTCATTCTTGGTATAATTAAATGGGAAATTCTCTGGAGTGTGTAAAAGAAGATTGAAGCAGAACATTGTTTATCAAGCAGACACTTTGTTTCGATGTTCAGGGTCGCGTTGAACTCGTCATTACTTACTGAGCAATTTGCACATAAATCATATATTTTTTTGAAAAGAATTGGATGTATCCCCCATTTCTTTTAGGTTGTTGGTGTGCCATTTTAGTTTCAAGATTTTATTTTTTAACTTGCAAATGGAGATTCCTTTTTTCATGAAGTATGTCCGTCATTGGATCAGCCATATCTAGCAATGGTAGCTTTTTCTGTTGTACAGATCAACCAGTAACTTATTCGTTGACATTGTAGATATTTTTTATTAAGTGTTGTGATTGTCATTATGTATTAAACAGTTGTGTTAAACATTTGATAATTTAATGGAGGAATTAAAATTTAATCATATCAAGAAGGTGTTTAAAAGGGAATAATTTCATAACAGAATTAATTTCTAAGATTTTATACCAATGTTTCATGTTTAGCCAAATCACATGCATGCCACTGCTTGCGTGAATGATTTTCAAATGGTAGGTTATGTGAATTCATGAGATGAAAAGAAGAATTCACTCATATTTCTAAGAAATTAGGTACATATGGATACATGATCTGTGCTATACTAAAAATACTAATTGTTGTAGCCTCTTCAGTTCATTTGCACTGTTCTCGCAGAGGGTCGTGCACCTGAAATACGTGACCTGCTGTAGCAAAACCCGGCACTCGTCGGTAAAAGATTTTATATACCATTACAAAGGTTACAAAACAAGCTTTCCTTTCATGCTTTGTTCTAGAATGCCTATTTCTCTAAAAACATGAATTAGTGACAAGTGCCTGGTTTTGCTAGAGTTGGTCACATATTTCTCGGTCTAAAATCAATCAAACACTTTATATGCACTCTCTTTGTGTTGGGCGTAGCAAACATATTTTTTTGGTGGACAGATATTTTTTAATCCCTACCTCTACCCCTGGACCCCTGCACGTCTGTTAATAAGCCATATTGTCTCTGCCAATTTTTTGAAACGCATTATCTCGTCACACAAAAGTTTCTCGGATACCATGTTGTTTAACGATGTTTATCTGCTGGTTACCTAACCTAAATGTATCAATCTGTACATGAACTACTTACAAACATGATTCATTATGTACGTTTAGAAATGGCCGATACTTGGTATGAATGTAGGTGTTTTTTGAACCTCAGATATTACTAAGCTTGCTTTAATGGTGATAGTCATATTGGCAACGTTGTGCATTTTGCTATAATGTTAATAATCGGCAATTTAAAACATGATTATTTTTCAATAATTTGTGCTAGACGGTACATCCTGGTTGATGTACGGTATAGAGTATATAAACTAATTTAAGAGAGGATTTTGAACAGTGTTTTGTTGTGTATTACTCGTCTCTGTCCTTTCTTCGAAGATTCAGTGTATTCATTGTGTGTGATTTTCATGTTGAAACAATGACATGAATAGCCAGGTACATTGAATCTTATTGTGATGTGACATGTAATGTTCCATATAAACGTATGTGTTCTTGTTGATTTTGATTTCTTAGTGGTTGCATGAAAGGCTTCAAGTACAGTAAGTGTAGCTGTAACAAAAAGTAGAAACAACAACACATTATCCATTGTCCCGGCTGTTATGCAGTTTGATAAACAAGCATTTACATTCGTGTCAGGTCATAACTACGTTTCATAATTTTTCAGGAAAGTCAACAAATTGTGAAGCATTTAGTACTCAACCAATGAGTTTGTAATGTAGTTGATTATTTCCTATACAGAACAATGCAATCATTGTATTGCTGAGGGCTGGGTAAACACAGTTTGGGTATGAAAAAAAAGAAAACAATTCATGCCTTGTTTAGCGCAGAATTTAATGTAATCTACATGAAGAAAAAAGACTGAATTCCCCAATTAAAAATATTTCATTTTATGTACTCTATTCCTCTGCCCACATGGATCAGTGGTCATATACTCATATATGTATGATCATTAGTAAACAAACTACAAGGTGAATTTATTAATGATCAATTGATATTTGTTGACATTGTTGTGATAACATACTACTGTAAAGTCTTAATTCTAATAGAATGGTCCATGAATACTTATTATTAAATCCCATCCACTCACTGCCATAAACCTCAATCCAACATAATTTTTAAAACAATTATTCAGCATATCTTTTGCTAGAAAATGTGTGAATATAGAAGGGGCGCTAATTGATTTGATATAAGATAACGTATTCAAACAGTTTGAATAAATAAGCTGCCAATATTGCTTTAACTTTGAAATGATACTTACCTATTTGTACAGTACATGTGTGTCATGTTCCAAAAATAGAACTATAAGCGTTTTTTGGTACCATCACATTGTTTTATAGAATGTAGTATATACGTATAGTTACCAAAAGTGTGTTTTTTAAACATGGAAGGGATTTATTTTGTATGTATGTTTGTATGTATGTGTGTAAATTTTGGTATATTATTTATTTCCTTTCCTACTCTTGAAGTGAAAATATATGAACTTTTGTTTCTTCTTTTTTGAGAAATATTTTCCCTTTTGATTTAATTCCACAGAAAAAATATTAATCTGTCTTTTTTTGAGTAATTAGACCTAGGTTACTATAGTTTAAAGAAGCAATTTTGTAAATATATTTTTTTAATGCAAACATTGAAATGTGTGCTCAGAAATTGGATTGCCAGGTTGCAAAATGTAACTTTGTTTCATGATTAAGACAGATAATGTGGTTTATATTAAGCATTCGAGAAAACGTTTTTTCAAACAAGCAAACACTGTAAGCCACACATTTCAATCTTGTAGTTTATAATGTACTTAATAATTGGCAAGGAAATCCACATTAAGAAAAAATGGACATCCTTTAAGCCGGAAATTACATTATTAGGGGAAAAACTTCCATTTTTATCTGGGATGATAGAGGTTACAAGGATTACTGTCTTGTTGAGCACGACAAACCAAGAGCATCTTCGATATGATTAGATATATCCTTCAATCTTTGTGAATAGACGTTGCTGCCACTTGCAGAACATATCACCATCATGATTTGCATCTGCCCTTTTGAAATATTTCCGTTTCTTTTGATAGGAAGTGCATGATATAATTCAGGTTTTTTGTCCGGCCCAAGCCAGATCTGGCACTGATTTTTTTTTAACAAAAAAAAAAAGGGCAAAGAAAACACCATAGTAGTGCTTCCAGTTATTAACTAGGCATGAAAGTGATATTGTAGAGGGAAAAAATGAATCCAAGTAACAATACATTTCATTGATCAATACAGCTCTTCAACTTTATGTATAATTATTGGCATCAAGATGAAGATGAATTGGACTGTACAACCCGCGATTAGCAAGCTTGCTTTCATGAAATTGGACTTCAAACTGCAGAGATGATAGTGATGTATGCCACTCGCATTTTTCTCATGTTTGTGGCATCGTATATTTCATCTGTGACACTGATTGTGCGGCCAATTGCTCCACCGTATGATGTGGAGTCATTTTTATATTATGTAATATTTATGTACATGTACATGTTGTCCTGTAGGATAAAAATGCAGATTTGTCCCATGTATGATAAAATGCATGTTCTCTTTTGCACTTCAACCAAAAATGGCAAGTACACACAAAGTTGGTTCAAAGTCGCAAAAGAAGAAAACTTCTGTGTGTTTTTATAAATAAATTGTACAATGAACGTGTGTTCTGTTCAATTG
Organism: Dendraster excentricus; assembly: GCA_031471515.1. Classification (NCBI taxonomy): domain Eukaryota; kingdom Metazoa; phylum Echinodermata; class Echinoidea; order Clypeasteroida; family Dendrasteridae; genus Dendraster; species Dendraster excentricus. The sequence continues at coordinate 4,382 of JAUELG010027084.1, read as the reverse complement.
GTAATTTCTGTGCACCACAGAACCCCCCCCCCCGCCCCCTCATTTTTTATTTACAGTTGAGTGTGGTTGTACCTGTGTTTGTCACATCAAACCTGTCTTGTAATAAAAGGATAACACAATATATTATAAGTATTCACCAGAAAATAAAATGTTTTGCACTTATGTACAGGTATAAATGGAAAGTGTGAATCAATTTAATAATCATATTAAGGGATAATAATACTATCTCATCACGAACTAGTGACTAAAGATGTTTGTAGCAGATGTAATAGTATGGACCTGTTTTTTTTTTCTTCTTGGGTTTAAAGTTGTACAACTTGTTATATTTGTAAATATAGTGTACATTTTGTCTGTATATTCTACCAAGAGAATAACATAGAGAGATTAAAACATATTTGCAATTTTTCCTGATCGTAAGGTCAATTCTTTCTTAACGCGTGTATTAAAGACAAAAAAAATTGATACGGAAAGAGAGAAATGAATCAATATTGAGATCTCTGCAAGCATGGTCTTGTGTATGAATGTGCAGATATCTCCTTTATTAATGAATAATTATTGGCATCCTATTTTTTTTCTTGTTTTATCCATATGATGATGTATGGAAAATGAGTAAAAACTGAAAATGTTTATGTGAAACTCTTGTGTGTCTAAAGACTTATCATTTTGTGTCGTTGAAGTGGTTTGCGATGTCGAGGGTGTGCATAAAATCAACAATAATGTACATTTGCCTTTGAAAGGGATCTTGAAACTGTTGATGGTTGCAAAAAGTGATGAATGGATGTGTGAAAATGTCACAATAAATGGATGTTAAATGGATAGCCTGTGGAAATATCAGATAACAATATACACTGTACCAACCATTCATAACTTTTTGCACATGTCAACAAAGTTACTAGATCACATTAATTGACAAACTGTAGCTAGTATACTTTAACCCGTCGAGGACTGGTCCAGAAATATTTTGGGCATGTGTCTACGGAGAATGCGTGTTATACCAAAATTAATTTGTCCTCGTCGGGTTAACAATATTGACAATGCATAATTTCATTGAAAATGGTTATCAGATACAGCAAAAGATAAATTTAAGATGAATAATTTGGATAATAATGAGCGGAGTTGTAATAACTGTACTTTATATCTCAATGGTCTTGGGTTCGAGTCCCGATGCAATCCCATTTTTCTTCGCTCTCTTTTAATCATGAGTCAAGTTGAAACTGATATCGACAATTCAAATACGACAATAACCATTAAAGCCATGCATAATTGTTTTACAACATTGTAAATAACTTTGCGATGATTAAAATTTCAAGTCAATTATTTTGCATTACAATGGGTGAACGTTTTTCTTTCTAGTTAAGTTAAAATCTTCATTTTCACCCTGGGACCAATTCTCAACTTTGGAAGCCCATAACTGCAAAACATAATTGCAGACAAGTGGTGGGTTTTGCTATAGCAGGTCACAAATTAAGAAAAAAATAGCCCACAGGGTTAGGGCCTTGCATACCCGGGGTGAAAATTCCATTGACTATGGTCAATTAGATTCAATTGGTAATCGGGATTACCACTTGAAAATTACCAATTGAAATCAATTGGTACAAATTGAAACCAGTGCCAATGGGTACCAACTGAATTCAGTTTCAATAGGTACCAAGTAGAATTTTAATGTGTTCCCATCGGCTTTGATGGGTATGGGTACCGATTAAAATTTGAACTGGAATTTTTTCCTGGGAAGTTTAAAGAATTCCAACCATGGGTGGGTGGGTCCAGGGCCATTGAAATTTTTTAATTTTAAAGAATATTGTACTACCCCCCCCCCCCCAAAAAAAAAATGAAAATGGAAACCCCATTTAAAATCAAGATTTAGAGTGAAAAATCTAAAATCCTATACCGACTAATAAAAAAAAATACATATTTGATTTTTTAGTCCATGTCGTAGATGGTGGGGTTATATCTATCCAAATCTTATTATGTTTGGAATTTGTTTACTTTTGCACTGAAATTCACATTTCAATCCATGCAATGGTATGTATAAATGATTAGAGAAAAACTTGATTGATTTTGAGACTTTTTATTCAATTTTTTTACAAGCTCTCATCAAACAAAACATTTTGTTTTTTTACAACTAATTTATACAAGCATTTCATGATTTCATAACATCAGAACAAAGTTTTGAAAGTAAATATCAATGTTAACAAAAGGTCAATACCAATGCATTCTTGTCAGCAGGTAACTAACTGGACTTCTGGGCTCATAATTATAAAAACTCACTAGATTTAAGTTCCATACCTAGTGTACTGTATACGCCAATATTTTCGCAAACAGATATTTTTGCGATTTTGGAGTTAATCTCACAATTCGCGAGGGCTAATTTTCGCGATTTTAGTGGTGCTTTCATGAACCGAAGTGGAAATTTTTATGATAATTGACTCGCGAAATTCGCGAAAATAAAACCACCACAAAAATTACCACGTATACAGTATTTCAATACACCAGTTCACAGATAGCATATACATTTGACCCCTTAACCATTGAATTCTACAATCATGGCTATAGGATATAAAGTCACATAGGTGCCCTGCACACCCATGTGCAAAGTAGGGTCGGAATGATGCTAATGCAGCGTTTACACCAGCGCCACGGCAGCCCCGTTAGCCCAAAACGTAGTGCGCCATGAGATTTTTAATCTGTATTCAAGTTGTGTTAGGATACCGTGATGGGCCGTAAGACAACTTGGTAAGACCTAACACAACTAGAATACAGATTTTCATGGCGCACTACGTTTAGCTAACGGGGCTGCCGTGGCGCGCCGGGGAGCTAGTGTAAACGCTACATAAGATTTATCCCATAAATCATGTTCCCCAGCGAGGGTTTCTGAAGAGAAGAAACTAGATGTCAACTCAATTTTTATAGTTATTACAACTAGGAGCTATATTTGCAATCATATACATGGATAATCCCTGTGACTTTTGACCTTATGACCCCAAAATCTACTCAGATCATTGGCTCCCCAAAATACATACACATACCAAGTTTGGTCAGAATCCGTCAATTGGTTCTTGATATAATGCGATCATGAGAACTTTGTTGCGGAGGCATAAAAAAGGAACCCACATAGTTCCCATTTTTACATACATTTTTTTACATAGATAATAATGATAATAATAATCAGAATGAAACATTTATATAGCGCATAATATGAATCCATGTCTATGCGCTTTTCAAACTACATGTACTCATGGATCTTCGATTGCGCGCAATCGAAAATTATGCCTCCGCTATAACGCAATTTTAAAGGGATCCACGTAAAATATCACGCCCAAATTAACATGTACTATGTTAATGAGGCATATTTGCATGAGGCGGTCATGAGGCGGTCATTTTTGCATGCCTCCGGCCACTTCGTTGGCGGAGGCATAAAAATAAATATCTAACACATTTCACTTTATATAATAATGCCGTGTTGATTTCAAACCTTGGAAGTTGGTTCCTATTTGAGTACAGGGAAACCCCGTTATAACGAGGTAGTCGGGACCATCGATGTTACCTCGTTATAAGCGGTACCTCGTTATAAACGACATAATCAATAAAACAATTTAAATTCGGGACCAAAAGATTCTCCACAAAATAAATATCTAACACATTTCACTTTATATAATAATGCCGCTTTGATTTCAAACCTTGGAAGTCGGTTCCTATTTGAGTACCTAAACTTGTTTGAAGATCATTCATTCATTCAGTCCTCGTCTGTGCCATCAGGCCCTCGAGGCGATATATTTGAAGAACTGCCCAGTTATTATTTCTTCTTCCTTCATGATCTAAATGTACGCCTTTGATTCAGACTTGTCTTTTGATGTATTTAACAGCTTTTCACTTAGCATTCCCTTTAGTATTCCAGCTCTTAATTAAGTTTGTTCTTTCGATAGCAATGGCCTGTTTATTTTGCTTGTCCTTCATTTACACTGATCAGTTTTCCTTCACTATCTCAGTAGCCTTCCCTGTAGGAACCTGGCATTTCATTTAGCTTTCCCTTCAGTAGCCCAGCTTTTCATTCAGCTTTGTTCGTCCATCTCCTTTCTGATCTGTGAAACAGAAGAGAGCAAAAAAGGAAAGAAATATTTAAACAATCTCATTTTCATAACAAACAAGGAAGTAAGAGCTTGTACGAAGCAGACTCCAGTATCCGCAATCATCTGTAAAAGGCGCCTATAGTGGTTGGGCCATGTAGCCCATCTTCCCCCTGACTGCTTAGCACACCAAGCTCTATGGTGGACTCCCCTGCATGGGCAGCAGACAGGCAGGCCCAATATGAACTGGAGGCAAAACATCCAACAAGATCTGAGAGGGCGCCTTAGAAACTGGAACGACATAAAGACTCTAACTGC
>JAUELG010026974.1:0-11735 GCA_031471515.1 Dendraster excentricus | reverse complement strand
CCCCCCCCCCAAAAAAAAAAAAAAAAAACAACAACAACAAAAACAAAAACAAAAACAAAGAGAAAACAAAAAGAAAAGAAGAATACAAAAATAATATTGAAAATAAATAAATGAATAATACATACAAATATAAAAATAAAAATTGCTCCTCTTCCTTCATTCCTTCTCCCTCTCAAACATGCCAAATGTGTATGGTTTTGTTTTGTGTTACTCCACCATTTTTATATAATATGTCGGGACCTGTATTATCTTCTGTACGATGAGATATAGACGGTGATGGACTGGAGGCGTGTTGGCCATCTATCGTGCACGTGGTCGAGTTATAGCCTTAGTTCCGATAATGATATTAGTAAAACCATGCATCATATATAAAGCATGGTAAAATATACTGAATGTCTAAACGTGGCTTTTATCCACATAGCAACTGCATATCAATTAAGAAATAACAGAAGCAGTTCTTCAGATTTAAGAAAAATACACATTACAATATACATATTTATGGCTGATAAAAGCATGTCAAAAATACAATACAATCTTTAAATCTTTGCAAAATATATAACAGTTGTATACGCATTGTGCGAAAATGATTGATTATGATATTAGTGACGAAAATGTGGCTGAAACGCGCTGAAGCAAGTATAAATGCTTCCAATGCTGACAGGACAATTTACCACATGAACCTTATCAATCAAAATTGTACTTGGGTCGTCGCACGCAAATGTTTTTTTTTTTCTGATATTCAACTGTATTTCAGAAAATTATTTATCAAATCCAAATGGTAGTGTAAAAACATTTTAATGCAAAAGCTTTCCGTTTTCCGTTGTGCTGCAAACTCATTTTATGGTATCATAAATAGCGATACAGACTAATGTGTGATAGTTATGCGCATAATCTTACGACTTTGGAAGTTCATTGGAAGGCACTTGTCCATGATCCCCCGGGGTTCAGGCGCCAGTCATAGGATCATAATATAGCTAGGAAGCCGACAAAGTCATTTATCTTGCACTACTCCGGGGAGAAGAACGTGTTCGTCGTGTAACACTGAAGCACCGCTGCAGCGCCATATTATACACGAGTAAAAGGCTCTGCCACCTTAAATGTTTTGTATTTGTTTTGTTTTATTAAAGGCGAGAGGAGGTTAGCCCCCTCCTCCTCCCCCCTCCCCCCTTCCATGGAGTTTTGAAAGGGACTATATATGGACGAAAAAAAACATACAATTTTCGGGAAAACTCATATAAGTACATTCGAGCAATCTCATTGTCTTTATCGGACAAACCGTCTGATATTTTAAAAGTCGTGTTATATATAGCGCGATAAAAATATGAAATAGCCGACTGAGCCGACCGTGAATAAACCCCTCTTTATAATGCACACTCACTACAAAGAAAAACAAGTGGCGGTTTTCTATTTTTTCAAAGATAATTATTTTGATTAAGAAATGCTCGATGTTATTCCAATAATCATGCGGATGCTCATAAGCTTCATATGACGAACAAAACAGCGCGATTTGCGGTTATTTTCAGAGGTAGTGTTAATGATTGATTTTCTTCAATTACCCTGGGCGGCCCCTGTACTGTCTACCGCTGATTGCTCTTATAACGCAATAAATACAAATATTGCGCGGACTGGCAATTTGAGTAATGGCGGTCGTCTCCCCATCCCACCTGCGGATACCTAAACACAGCGGGCTTCTGCTTCAATAACTGCACTCACAGCCCCACACCACCGGAGTAACTTAAACATGTTAAAGAGAATGGGAGGACAGGGGTGGGGGAGGGGCAGGTATTAAACCCTTGGGGAAATGTTGGATGGGCATCTCCCGTGATCCCCTGTGTGCTCAACAAAATATACCGAACATTCTGGAATCCTTATCTTACAATGTATCTTAAGGATCGCGAATGCTGTATACAGCTCATGCATGATCCAGTGCAATTACGCCGGGGATGATGGGTGGAGGGGGGGGGGGGGGCACACGTCCCCACAATTATTACAACAAAAAAATATTAGCAAGCTAAAGGGGACATCATTTGTACAAAACAAATTAATTGGAAATAATGAGAGAAACGAAAGCGTTATATAAGGTGTGTTCCCCCCCCCCCTCCTAGATTCGGACCACGCTTCGCCAGTGGCACGCAGAGAGAATAATAGCCCCCGCCTTTCTCTCCGTGCCCGCATCCCATTCTCCCGATGCCCCATCCGTCTTCCCACAGCTACGCCACTTCATGATGCTCAAAATAATTCACAGATTGAACTCCGGCGAGCATCATTACTGCCGGTTCTTTCGCCCAGTTAGTTTTTGAAAAAATATTCTCGTGGCTTATTCCTGTTTTTCCCCAGTTTTGCCCGCGTGCATTTTATTTTCGTTCCAGTATATATGTTGTTCGTTATTCTGTCAATATCAGACGAGGTGAACCTATCCAAGGCCAGGGGTGCGCTAAGGGGTATTGGAGATCTGGTGTTTGTATCCGGCATAATGTGCTTCTATATAGGTGCATAGCTCTCGTAAAATGTGAACATGTACGGTGCATTGTTTTAGTGTGTCAATACTTTTGTATCAAGATTTTTATGTGACCTTTTTAATTTTGTGTTGAATAAATTGCAGATGGTCTCTAGAGTTTCACTATATAAATACACTATAATAGTATTTGTTTTCCGAATGATGTCCACATAATGTACGAGCGTATGCGCACGTGTGAGGTGATATAATGTCATCAATTATTGATTGAAATTCTCGCCTCAGTTGCTAGGTTACGGCGATATTTGCTGACTAAATACCATCTCCGATTCTCGAAAAATAAAACAAAAAATAATGCTCTCTGTCTTCCTGATGGACTATCATTCATCGACCATTTACGTCATGCAAAGCATAATTTTCCAAGATTTTGAAAGTAAATATTAGTTATGTAAATGTATACAGACCATAATCCTCGCCATCTTTCACACGAGTGATTAAAGATCTATAGCAACATTGTCAGCATCCACACAGTTTACTTACAAATATCTCATTTTATATCTGTTACCAATACAAGCAAGAAACTTGCTCGGTTTTCTAAATTTCTATTTCATTGAAAATATAGTATACATTCAATCCCAACAAATACATAATATTTATGAAGATTGAAAATATTGTTGCCTCTTATTTTCAGTAAGTTAATTTCATCTGTATTGTTGCATTCAAAGAATGGATAGAATACAGCCATGCCATGAATACCCTGGTTGGAACGTTAGGCGATACATTCTGCCTGATTTTATAACAGCTGTATTTACATACAAATTATCTAAAAATAGCCAAATAGTAGCACGGAGCTTTGCACATAGACAAAAGACATTATGTTCAAGGCCTAAAACTGGATATCGCATCGTAACGAATATACGAGAGATAATTATGCCAGTGCATATGCGCGTAAAAAATGGAGTATATAAACGAAAAGTTACTAGATCCCTTTAAAGGGACACAATGTTGTTTCTTTAGATGATAGCTGCCTAAAGATGGTAATTCGCTTGTCACATAAAACGAGTTTATGATCATATTCCATTATTGACATCCAGATACCATTTAATAATGGATCTAAACTGGCTTAATCACAACAAAATATCAGGTAATTGACAGTGTTTTCATGTTTAGTAGGGTGGGGATTTCAATAATGGAACATGAACATAATAACTGGCTCTTTGTGTGGGCTATTTTGAATAGTCCATAATAGGTGTTAACGGAATGACCATATCAATTTGTAGCATCCCTGGGACACCATCTCTCTACATAGATACATGTAGTAGCATTGTCTTTAGTTACAAATCATGATTGTGTTACAATTAAAACTAGCACAGTTATTTTGCGCACCATCTCCACTCCATCGGGGAACAAACTAACGCGAGTTTATGTAGTAGAATGGTAAATGCTAACAATCACCATCTCAACATTTCAAAATACATCAATCGGCGACAGTGGTGAAGCGTGGTCGGACTGATCGGGGGGGGGGGGGGGTGTGGGGGGCACACCTTATGTATTTATTTTTTTTCTTAAAAATTGACCACTTACGTTTCCTATTGTTTTTGTTTTTGTTTATAAACTGTTGGGGGAGGAGCACGTGCAATTTGCATAATCCCATATTAGCGAAAAATCTATTCTTCCACATGGTTTGTAATAAGAGCGTACATTTCCTTATTTTGTTTGTGTGTGTGTGTAGTTTCCCATTACTGCCATTCAGCTTCTAATAATAGTCACTTCGACATCATCATAGGTCAGGATGAAGCTGTGAATTAGTCTGACTACTTATATATATATTATAGAGGATAATATTAAGTAGTTATGTATTGCTATCATTCGTAGATATGAACATGGTGTATGTAAGGTCTAATGTGAATTACGTCATAGCCCCCTCTCGGGCCGGGCTTTGTTTCATGATACAGTATACAATCGTGTTGTTAGTGACCAATCATTGTAACAACCATATCAATACCTTTACTGTTTTGCTGATTGGTTGTTGTCATGGTTATTTATATTGGTAGTGTAAGCAATTGAACAATTATGTAAACACGTGGCCTAGATATTCTCTTGCCAGGCTGTCCCGTCGTGCATATCCTCCTTCACCGTTCTCATTACTCCCTCGTAATTCTTATGACATTAATTACCATGGAATTTTCACATGTTTATTCAGTGGACGTATCAGATCACAAAGTTGATGTTCATTTGTATAAATCCTTCGTCACTTTTTGCACATATTATAAACGAAAAGTTACTAGATCCCTTTAAAGGAACACAATATGTTGTTGTTTCTTTAAATGATAGCTGCCGAAAGATAGTAATGCGCTTGTCACATAAAACGAGCCAGTTATTATGTTCCTGGTCCATTATTGACATCCAGATACCATTAATGGATCTAAAATGGCTTAAACCACTCTATCCATAAGTGTCATCCGGATTTCAGTAATAGAACATGAATATGATAACTGGCTCTTTGTGTGGCTTTCTTTAAACAGCCCATTTACTACATTGATGTTGACGAAATTGATTGGCTGCTGCTATGGTTATTTATATCGGTAATGTAAGCATTTAGAACAATATATACAAACATGGCCTAGATCTTCTCTAGCCAGGCTTTCCCCGTCGTGCGCATCATCCTCCAGCGTTCTGAAATACATTTCCATAATTTCCTTTACCCTACCGAGTCATCTCTTTCTAATTTCTTCCTCTATTTCGACTGCGTGGAACCATTCCTTTCATCATATATAGTTTCCCATTCCACTGTCTAAGCCAATGATGTGTCCGAAGTAGGAAGCTTTCACTTGATTCACATGCACTCGTTTGATATTTTGGAGAACTTCTGGGGTTTGTTTTCTTCCAGTCCGTGGAACCATTCCTGTCATCATATTTCTTAATTCCACTGTCTAATCCAATGATGTGTCAGAAGTAGGAACCTTTCAGTTGATTCACATGCACATAATTATGGTAATGTTGGTCGTTGGATATTTTGGAGAACATCTCGGATTTGTTTTTTTCCAGTCCGTGGGAATCGAGAAGATCATATCACTAGATCCATAATTCCTAACATTTCTCCTGTCTAATTTTGATGTCTTATGGGCATAGTTGTGAATAACCTTTTTTCTTCATGTTGAAAATTTATCCCGCTCAGTGACGTAAGTTATTGTTAGAATATACCCAGGTGGACAGAAACGAATCTATATAAGGACGGAGTGTCATATTTCATACATCCATCTCGCTCTCCGAGTGTGTTATCATTGTATACCGTATCATTAAGTTAAGTTATTAATGATGAGCGAAAAATAGATTTATTAACTGGAGGTTACGTCTTTCTGCTCATCTATATAAAAAGAGCATAATTTCGTAAGGCTCTTTTATGACTAGAGTTGGGGATTGTATTACTCATTGTGTGGGCTTAATGGCATAAGTCACCCTGAGTCTCCGTGTATTTTAGATTCGCTCTTCTGTTGCTGATTTTTCATCAATTTGATCAATTTCAAAAAGACTTTGTTTCCAATAATAATGCCTTTATAATAATGTCTTTGCTACAGGGACCGCAGGAGGATCGTGGCCAAGAACAAGTTTATCCGCGACCAGAGACTTCTATCGGCAGCAGAGTGTGAGGCGGGTGTTCCCGTGGCAGAACCAGCCCTTAGCGCCGAGCCTGCACAACAGAACCTGCTACAAGCACCCGAGGGCGGCCAGCTGGGTCTCCGAGTTGGCAGTGCACCCAACATCGCCGAGTCAAGACGAGGATCGGCATTTAAGCCCCCACCCACACCGGTAGAGAAGCGGTGGACGCGGCAGGGGCTCCAATACCGACACGAAGGCGGTGTGGTGCACATACACAAAACGGAGAGCACAGGTGGCGAGACAAACTCAGAGTGCGCCAGTAGAAAGAACTCCAAACAGATGGAGGCCGGGGATCTAGAGGGAGACGTTTTTATGACGGTGCCAACGTCGCACCGACAACGATCGGCGTCAGCTGACGTCACACACGGGGCAGCTTCTACAACGACAGCTACATCGATCACCGTCTCGCAGCCGCAGCAGAAACCCGTGTACTTAAGTACGGACGTTTCGGGGACGCAACCTCAGAGCACAACTGAAGCTCCTAAAGCGGCCTCGGGTTCCAAGGATCCATCCTGGGTCTAAACACGTTAGGTCTCTGAGCTACTTACAGAAACAACCTTTCGTTTTTTACGATTGTGGGCCAAATAGACCACGTATACAATATCTCTGATGCCGTGCGTCCGTAGATTTCGACGTATCCGATTCAAAGAAAGTACAAAAGGATGGCAGATTTGACGGTCCAGAGAGCCGCATCAAGACATGTTCGCTGATGGTACTTATGGTGTACTAGAACGGGTCAAGGCTGTATGCGTGGTCGAGGTTGATACTATTCTATCAGTCAGTGTTTTAGATGTACTCTCGCCAAACGGATGAGACCAATCCTGGCGTTGAAGTCCCTTCTATATACACTCAGGAGTCAATGCAAGGAGACGGGGTAGCCCCAGATGATATGTTGCATAATGTCATAAGGGTCTTGGTTGATGTTGCCTCTCATTAACATACATGCACGATCATGACTACTTATGACTAGACCGTCTAGACGTAGCTGGTACCTGTAGACTCCTCCTAGCATCTTGCATCATAGTTACAGTCCTGTAGGATTGCTATGGACGTGTACAATCCTGGATGATGCCCATCGAAGGCATACATTAATAGGAACTAGGAAATAGATGACTATTATGAGGTCGGTTTTCCATTGTGTGTGGAACACGCCAGAAGGTTATTGCTATGGACGTGTGCAGTCCTGGATGATACACCTCAAAGGCATACATTTCGTATGTACAGTATTATGAATTCAGACATAGATTGACGGAGTGGATACAATAGAGTAGGTAGAGTTATGGAGAAATTTCTTATGTTGTTGTACCCTTGCATGATTGGCTATCCTACATGTAGACGACACCCATGTAGACTGGGTTCTATAAACAGAAACGTCGGTTAAATTGTTCTTCTTGCCTTTTTTCATTCCTGACTGCGATCATATCCAAGTAAGAGTTGTACATTCAGTAGAAAATGTCAAAAATATTAGATTATATGTTCCATTCGTATTGACACTGATTAGTCATGTTTCGTACAAATATTCGAAATAGGTACTGAACAGGGATACCACTGGTTATGAATTATAGCTGTATGCATCTATTTTCGCATGATCATGTTCAGAATTACAAGTAATGATACCCATATGACAGTGCTACTATAACTCGTTTTCTAATTAGTAAGTTGTGTATCAAAACCAATAACTCCATATGTAGTAGAGTAGTGCACATATGAATGTAAACTAGGATAACGGAGGTATGAACAGATAGATAACGTTGTGAATCAGACATTCCAGATGTGACATTATAATTATATGCGTTAAGAGCACCTGTATTGAACGGGGGGGGGGGGACTTTGTAAAAAGACAGTTACCAAGGGATCCCACACAAGAGATCTACGTGATTACCCATGGTCGAGGAGGGGAAATAAACAGTTGCAATTTATTGAAAGGTTGAATTTAATTGAGGCCAGATCATGTTACCAAGAGCGCGATTCTGATATGTTCAAAATGTGAGTATCATTTTGTGGTCTGGAATTAAATGCAAATTTTAAATCAATTGCAATTCTTTGGACAACACTCACAACATCCATGCACAAGGATTTTAATATCCGGCACGTGGTAAAAAACTACACTCATAACTCGTATAACAGTCATTATATTGCCGTCTCAAAATGGTAGTAGTTATTTTGTACTTTTCCGTCGGTAAAAATTATTTAAACATCAAAAGAAGAAAATACAGAAAACGTGGCAAAGGTGAGTCTGTCGCTCGGGAAAAGTCTGGGAAGAGGAATGCGAGCACGGAATCGGACCCATTAGTGAATCAGAGCGGAGAAGTTATCTCTGAGTCTGCATTCGCAAGTTTAGTCACACGAGTCTGCTGCTCTTTAGTGGATGACGTTCGCCTTTTGTTTGCTGCATCCTCTCATCTTCCATCATTCGGTGTTGCTATAGACGTACGAGACGAGGCGCCAGGGGTGCCGCCAGGGGGCTGCAGCCACTCCCCAATAGAGTTTTGAAAACCTTTTGAGAACCTTTTTCATTGTATCGCTTGTCAGGTAGAAAATATGTAAGTAATATGGTATTCAAGCAAATGAGCCCAGCCCCCTGCATTGTTATACCTGCATGCCTATGTGTTTTGTATATTATGTTCAAGGAAAAAGGTTTGCTGCACTCGGGGGAAGGCGGGGGAGGGGCGTCAGACGCCCTTTTGTGATAATATAGTATCCCAGACGTTATATGTGAAATGAGATTGAAGACGTCATGGTTCATTTCGTTCGGAAGCATGACAAATGTGGAGTTGCATCTTCATTAAGTGGTATTTTTCAAAAAAGCGATTATGATGGGTGATGTTGGGTGGGATTGGCTGTGGTTGGGAAAGGGGGGGGGGGGCTGATGTTCATAGCCCTTTTCTGCAATATCGAAGTTCACGTGAAATCATACTCAAATGCCATTGCTTGTAGCATGCAGTATTAGTATATGTTACCGTAATGAAAAAATCATGACTGTTTGACAGGACATCAGAAGAACAAATATAATTTAAACTCTGATCATATTGGAGTTGACAAGACAAAGTCGTCTCATAAATTGTATATAAATGTCTTGACTAGACAAGATTTGTCAATACGTATATGGGGCAAAGTGTAGCATTTCTCAAAGTTCATATATTGATAGTTAGTAAAATAGGAAAAGATGCAAAATAATGTATACAAAATGTAAGTGCGGCGCTTGCTCCACAAAAAAGAAACATTATTTTTAAATTAGTTTTTTCTTGTGCTTATGATTATGAAGTGAGGAAATAACATGGTATAGTATATGTGAATTTAAAGTCCTCGTTATTCCATGTTTATGAATACCAATACAATATTTATAACGCAATTATTCGTTTAAGTATATCGAATGTACCTTAAGATAAATGGTTGTATAACTATTTTGCCTCATTGTTGTTAAACATTGACAAGTGCAACAGTTATCCGTTGATATTTCATAGACGACATACAGGATTATTTTATCTGCATTTCTGTTTACAAAAGCCCCACAACTCTAACAGGTTATAAATCTCGAAATATCCCAATCACCTGCATAATTAAAACGGGTATTTAATTGTTTGAATCCAGCATAGTTGCAACATATAATTGAATCCATTTTGATGTATATCTTCCATTCCATCCGATTCCCGGTTTATATCAAAGTTTTCCATTACTGCCATCAAAGTGATTATGGAAGCTCATTCATCCGCTGTATGTGCTTTATTTGCAAATAATGGTCAGCTCGAATCACATATAATCAGTCTACCATGCCGGGCAATTAGGCTGCATCGCGGCTGCCAATAGTCGGGAAGGTCGAATGTAATCACTTAAATAGTGTGATCTGTTTCGAATTCCCGGGAGAATTAATCCACCCATTTCTGTCGCTTCGTGCAAATGTGTATAATTTGCCGACGATAATTAAACCAGAATGGCTGTATCTGGTCGTAGATGTGGAGAAGTCATTGTATGTTGCTCCACTGTACAAAAATATATATAATTAGGGGAAATATAATGAAAACAGCAATTAACAAGTATTGATAGAATGTTACGACCTGTGCATATTAATGATTGAACTGCTATCTACAGTTCAATATTATTATGTAGATAATAAATTCTGGGCCCGCGTTGCAGGAAGATTGCTGCAATTGCAATTTCAGATCATGTAACTACTTCTAACTCTAATTCAAACACGAGTGCTAGCTAGACCTTTCACCTTGTTATCATGTAATCTCATATAACCCAACATTATGCTAGATCAATTGCCGGCCCATTCAACATGCCATCCGCAAAGTCCGTTTACAATGTTGGTTATATTGTTAACAGCTATATATTATTATTCTATAATTATAGCTCCATTACAATATAAAATTGTGAAGCCTCCGCATCACATTTAAAATATTGAGCGTCATAGTTTTACCAAATACATGCTACGCGATTTTTGTCGCTTTGAACGACACCCCGAGAGTGTAAACACTATTGATTGTAACGGAATTCAGCGATGAAATGGTGCTTTATTTGTGTTGATGAATACAAATATACCCATAAGCAAATTTTGAATGAATGACTCTTTGTAAAACAAACGTAAAATATGTCGTAAACGAATGCAAGATATCTTCATAATTCAAACTTTGTTATCCTACACATAATAGCTACATTATACATGTACACACAATTGCCATGGTGCTCGATTGCAGTTTGTATTCAACATGTCGCTCGCCAAATAGAGCTATACATTATATTGGTGTAAAATGGTACTTGCTTTCGCATATTAAGTATGATTTACTCTGTTAAAACGCTTAGATTTACATTCTGATCAAATGGGACGAGTTCATTATTCAACTGAAATAATTCCTCCTCTGAAATACACCACATTAACTTGAGCCCCAAATTCGTTGGGCGATCAGTTGAATTATGCAGTATGACACATGGCTCATTCTATTGTGAAGTACAAAGCTGCCTGTGTTAAATGTCAACAGAGTTCTCCCAGCCAAGGCTAGGGATTTGTTAACAGCTTTTTGGCGATGCAAGAAAACTGCCCCCGATAAATGATATTTATACCCAAAGGCCCTCCCTCATAAATTGTCCAATATACATGCATTCGTCATCACCACCACAAATCTTTTAAAATACCATCGTTCAATAATTATTTACAGTTACATTCAAAGCTTTTGAATTTTGTATGTTTAATTATATATTTCTTTATTTAATTATTCATGTTTCTTGATTCATTGAATTACTTCTTTTTTATTTTTTATTTTTTCATTTATTTTAGGGGGAGCTATCGATTGAATGAAGCGAACAGATCGTGTGGGGGGGGGGGGGTTGTGTACACATCTTGAAATAGTTTAAATGGGTTATGGAAACATCCATGACAATAATAATGTTTAAATCATTATTACAATGTTTGAATATGATGGGAGTACACCTAAAGCCCCCCACCCCCTCCCACACACACACACACACACACACACACACACTCTCATTAAATATGTATGTCAGTAATACAAAGAAAATGGAGTCGGTGTGATATTAGAGGTATCCGTTTAAATGGGGTACTCAATGTCACAATACAAACGAAATCCATGTCGGCGGAACGTTATTTACCCGCTCTACATTT
>JAUELG010026863.1:1145-11736 GCA_031471515.1 Dendraster excentricus | reverse complement strand
ATTATTATTATTATTATTATTATTATTATTATTATTATTAGCATAATTGTTCTATCATAACTTTTTCATCGTTATTATTACTGTTGTTATTATCATTATTATATGTTGTATTATTATTGTTTTAGATTAAAAGAGGGCAAATAAAATGCGATTCATAATCAATATCATCATCACTTGATTGATGATAATCTTACCATGTTATTGATTATTTCAATGTTATATTCATCATGCCGTCATGCTATTACTGAAATCAGTTCTCGCCCACTTGTGAATATGGATAAGTATAATTATTTTGTTTTGTATATAGAAAGAAGAGAGTAAATATCAGTTTTATTGTTTGAGTGTGATATTACTAAACTACTCAAATTTGTAATACTTTTCCCAAAATAGCATTGCAGTAAAGTCATTGACCATTTAAGTGTTTAAAATTGTAATAAACAATGCAATTATTGTACAAATCTTTTTAGTGATTTTACATACCGCACAAGTCATTACATTAAACCTGTATTTCAATTATAAATATCACGTATCACAAAAAAATAGCATTTTGCCATTACGTTTCTAATCATGAGATTCCGTCAGTAATTGCAACAGCGCCAAACAAACTAATAAGAACTAGCGATTTGCATTATCAGTCACAGTATATCGAGAACACCGTTCTAGGATAAGAAAATCAATCTGAGTATGGCCTTCAAATCAAGCAGGGAAATTTACCCGATCGAAAGTTTAGAAATAGTGATAAAAACGTGCAGTAAATTGTTTATTAAGCAGTCTTGATTACGAAGGGATTTACACCTTAACAATCTAGCTAGTCGACAACCTTTCTCTAAAAACAAGTAATTAGGCTACGGGTTTTCATTTCGAAATTTGAATTTGAAAAAAAAATATGAATAAAAAGCGTTGTGATTTTTCTTAAATAAAATCTATACTAGTCTGTAAGTATGCTAAATGAATTAAGTTATTTGGCATAAGCAGAGAGCGTAATTTGACAGTATATTTTTAGAAAATATTATTATATTGTTTAATTGTGAACAAAATCTATACAATAATTGTATCAAGTTGTCTTGTAAGAGCTGCAGCGCTTCATCATAATTAGACATGCTTCATTCTGATTCTACAAAAAATAAAAAGATGGATACAACAAATCTTCAGAAAGAATTTTAGATTGCTTTTTTAATTATGAGGCAAATTAGTCATGATCGTGATCAAACGCACCGCATTGTCACGTTTGGTGTTGTTTGTGTTGGCTCATCATAGTTAAGTTTTGAAAATAAGATAGGTGTTTTGAAATATAACTTAACTTAAATTGAATTGAGTTGTAGTGTATGTATTAATGTTTATATTATTTGTAATTCAAAGGGTACCAATGTGAACTAGAATAACATCTTTAGTAGAATAAGCTTTGTAATTATACGTACATTGATGTCGCAAAGAAATGTGTTTCTGCGTTTCGAAAAAGGGTATGGATATACGTATGTTGGTAATTTATGTAAACAAAACTGGTAATATACATCTAATTTCAAGGTAGATTTAGCAAATTTTAGGAATGTGCTGGTCCACTGCGTAAATGTTGGCCAAGCTCCATTTTCATGATTCAACTTACTATAACAAGACAACTTCAGCAATATCGAAGACACCCCTGTATACTGCACACAGTCATTTTTTGTTAGCAGGGTAGAAAAGTGAGTAACAGTGAAGTTCTATCGGCGGGAAGGGAAATGTTAAATATAATCTTGGTCGCGGTCCGTGGGTGCTAGCCCCGAACTTGAACCGAGCTGAACTTTGGGGATGGAAAATATTAGATTGCGGTTGCAGTCGGGATCAGAGGAACTGCGTAACTCGACAGTCTTTCCTCCGGTTTCTTGTAAGTACAAGCGATATGTTTGGACTTGGCCACGGGGGAACCCGTCCGTCTCGGAGTGGGTACATCTTGGGGTATACGCAGCCTGGGCCCGTGCCAACCCTGCCAACAGATTGGGTGTATTTTGCCGCTGGTAATACTAATAGTATACTCCTACGTTTTCAAGCCCGCTAAAAGCTGTGATTTCAAACACCTCGGGTAAAACTGCAAGCCTGAAACGTATACACTGTAGTCTATACAACTGTTGTTTTCGTTTTTGTAAACTACAACAAAAAATTGTGAACAAGTATTAAAATAGAAGTATTCTGCCTTAAAACTCAGACCGTTACCAGTGAATATGCGGGGTCCTTTGGCTATAAAATCTACAAATTGATATTAGACACGATCCGGCTCCCGTTGCAGAAAGAAACGCAGTCGATTGTCAGTACAATAACTGTAAGTCAACAAATATATATTGAAACTATCAGAGTTGCGCTTTTAGTCACATGATAGGTTTTGCAATCAATTGCAACTTTACAATCGATGGTAAAAAGTGGACAAATATACAGGGGCTCGGTGAGAATTCACCCCAGAAATGCCCAAAAGGGCTACAAATATAATCATTGTATCTGAATTCCATTAAAATTAAATTTTGGAGTAATAGTTTTACGTAGGAGAGCTTGAAAAGCCCCCTCATAGTTTCCCCCCTGATTTTGATTCTTTCTGAAATGGGACCATGGGTTGTATCTCTCCAACAAAAGTTTGATAATGTGTTTTCCTTTGGATATCATGGATCCCACATTTTCTTCGAACTATTTCGTCCTTCTTTAGAATGTTCAAATCATAATCCAATCGACAATCATATTCATATAAAATTATTTTATAATTTCCTGTAATTGTTTCAAGTTGAAAATCTGCATGATATCTATCTTCAACTGAAGCCTGCGGTTTTTTTTATTGTACTAGATTTATTATAATGTAATTAAAAGTGAGCAAAGAAAATGGGATTCCAACGGGATTCGAACCCGAGACCTCCCGTTGGAATCCCATTTTTCCTTGCTCACTTTTAATAAAAATATATACTTGATCAGTTTCCCTATATGTTAGATTTATAATAATATGATATGGCGTACTAGGTCCTCTAGTTAAAGGGTAACGATCTTAGGATCTTTCCCCGTGATTAAATATCTAACATGAGACCACGCTGCTGAGAATTAAAGGGGTAGTTCAGTTTTGGTAGAGAGGGCGCTGTACAACACAAATTTTAACGTGAGGTAATGATAAGCTGAGTGTCGAATTTGAAAGAATTCTAATTGCAGAATAAACTTTAATCAATAAATATATCGGATCGTATTTATTTGGGCCCCAAATACACATGATGTTTTAAATAAATAAAACAATTATCATCTTTTTCAAAAATTTCCAATACTGGTTTTTAAATAGTTGTTGATGATCTATATTTTAATCATAATTTCAACAAAATATTACATGCATAATCATATAAAAAATTATTGAAACCAATGCCTTATTATAGAGCACCCTTTTGTATTTTAATTGCGCTTTTTGAATAAAGACAGATTGCTTTTTAGTCGTTTGTATTTTTGTATACATTTCGAGGATGGTGGAGTTATAAATACTAGTTTGTAGTGTAGTGGGAAAGTTTTGGTTACTAAAATTCAGTTTAACTAAAATTGTACCCTCTCTACCAGAACTCAAGTATCCCTAGAGCAAAAGCAAATATATACACATACCAACTCACAACTCGAGACTCTAAAATAAAACACCAGAGAAAGTAAGTTTTTCCAAGTACAAATTTTGGTCTATTGTTCGCGATACAACACGTTCCGTCTTCCACAAAAAGGCGGTGATATATTTATAATAATGATAAACTTCAACTTACAAATTTCTTCTAAAACACGATAAATGAAATTGCACTGTATAGTTTGCCACGTGTGTGACTCCAAGTTACCTTGACACTCAAACATAACCAGACGAAGAAACATAATAACCCTAACATAATTTCACTAAACTCTTTCACATTCTGTCTCAAACTTAATATTTGATGGAATCTTGGTCGACATTAATTTTTATATCCATCGTTTAATTGTACCATCTGTTTCTTATACAGAAAATTCGAAATCGGAAAGAAGTGGGTGTGCTGTATTAGTACACCGAGTGAAATGTAATATCTGGATCATAAATCGACACAAATTTGAAACAAAAATGGTAAGTTTAAAGAATGTTATATTAACCCATTCATGACTGCAGTTTATAAAAGTGGACAAAATAACATCCGGACTGGGTGTGTGGAAGATTCTGCTCATCTTTTGAGACACACCTTTGTCGACATTTATTTGTTATTGAAATAGATGTTCTGAACTATATATGATATCAAATTCATTTATTTAATAAATTATTTCATTAATTTACGATTTTCTTTTAGGCTTATTTTCATTGATGTTCCTTTAAATCGATTTAATCAAGTATTCCTGAACGGTTTAACTTTACTCAACGGTTCTGTCGGAGATTTGCACGATAAATGTAATTCAATAATGTAAAGAGATGATAAAATTGATAATAAAAACGAAAAGTGAATACGGTAACACGTTACAATGTCTAACTTCAGTGTATTTGTCATGGTATCGGGTGAATTAATAATTAAATATCTGTCATTTAGTGCACGCCGTTATACCAACACGGCACTATCGACAGTAGCGCTGTTTTAATTGATCGTGAAAAGGGCTGCTGCATTTCCTTTTGTACAAGGAGAGATCTTATCTTTTGAACTAAGTTTTTAAACGGGAAGAATTGTATTCTCCGATCTAGCTACAGCTGAATTTAGACGATGTTCGTGTTTGCAAAACCCAGACAGACCATGAAACATTCACATAATAAATAAAATAGAAACTGTCCAGACAATAATTATTCAAAATATATAAACTTATAACGTTTTAAAAATCAAGTTTACCCAAATAAAGTCGAATTAAAGACATTTACGAAGTATGAATAGTGTCCCAAATAAAATCAGAATAGCAGATCAATGATAAACCCGACAATCGAGTCGAGTTTTAAAAATAACAAAGTATCACTGAATAATTACAATTTTATTATTTCATGAACCTATCGTAAAATGCTATCGTTTGTATCGTTACTATTACTTATATTTCAACTCATAACCAGTAACTTATTAAATAACGCCAGTAATTTATTTCATCCATTTTAGAAGTATTAATGACAAGGTTTTAGTCAAAAGAATTATTAACGAAACGAAGTAATGGTTTAACATGTTAAAGGTAATTCCCCCGTTCTTTCCTACGGCAAGTTATCCAGGAAAAAAACTAGGGTTTCCTCTTGAGCAAACCATTATTTTCGTATAAAAGTGCTTGAAGATGCAAGAAGATAGACTTCATCACATCCAAGCCGAGCTGCTTTTGCAATGTTTTCTTAATCAAATAGTTCATTCAAAACACTTATTTTTTAGGGATAAAAAATGAAGGAGACTAAAATGTATCGAAATAATGATAACTGTGTTTCCCCGACGTGTATAGGGCCAATCAATTGTATGAATCTAGTTTCATTGTGACCATTGGACTAGTATATGAAATTTAATCGCTAAACCGAATATCAATTTCCAAACAAATCTAAAAAACATTATGTAAGAAACATCCGGAACACTCTAACATTTATTTAGGCGAACTTCACAAATATTGTATACAATGTAATACGGTATATAACATGCTGGACCATCACAGTACTATAACATAACATCAGTGTATCACATGGATCGGTGAGTTTGCAATTGATTCAACAACGGAGCTGTATTCCTATATTAATTTTCTTGTGATGATCAAGTTATACCATCATTTTTTTTTCACAAATAACCACATTTAGCGAAGAAACTGAATCACTTAAATTTGCAAAATTGTGCACTCACTTAATTTAAATGGAGTGCTGAATACATAACCCTGATATAAAAGTCTTCAGAGTTAATTGAAAGCGGGATTTTTTAAAAAGAACGAAAACGCGTCAATGCATCTAAAACAGATTTACATAATTTTCAATAAAAGAAACAACAGTGACATTCATAGTGATTACGCTTAGAGAAATATAATGTTCGCCTGAATCATGTTAATTAATTATTTCATGTGATAGTTGGAACAAAGAATACATCAAGTCTTTCCCGTAATGGTCTTGTATAGATCCTTCTATACCAATAAAACTTTCTATAGCACACATAATTTATCGTTGATAGTCATGTAAGTCTCTGAATGAGGAGTGGTGCGAGAGAAAACTCCCGGAGTTTATGTATGCCATTTTTGGTTCTCCAACTATATATACAAATCTGCCACAATACATGTGTAGAAATACCCTTAAAATGAAACATCGAAATATAGTGCGGTGCACTTACATGTGACTTCATGCAGCTGCGTCTGAGTCTCTCGACAGCGTGTGTCGGCGTCTCGGCCGGCCGGAACTCCCCCGTGCGATGCTGTCACCGGTTCGCTGGAACACCGATCACAGTCCGCTTTTTGCATTTTCCAGCATCATGGTCGTTTCGGTCAACGACCAAAGTTTTCGACGCATATTTCGTAGAGCTCGTCGTTGCGATGGACCACTATGGATGAGGAAGTCGCTCGTTCGTCTCAATTACGCAATCATTCATCCAATAGTGTGAGTTACATGAAAGTGATGATGGAATACACACTGAATATCTATTTTTGAATACTTGCTGTGTCGTGGTGTTTTTCTTTCTCTAGTCTTGATTTCACGACGATTTCTATTCAATGAGAGAAGCGAAAAAGTTTTGATAGACCTACTTTGCCTCTGCTAGCGCCAACTACACGTCGATGTCGGTAACCTGGTACACTGGAAACAATCTCTGTATTTGAGCAGCTCAAGAGCGGAAGGTACGGGCGCTGAAAATGCAGAGCCCGGACCCGCGGGGGCAAGGTGTCCGAGAGACAGCGCCGCCGAGGGGTTCATGCCGTTCATCGCGGCTAGTAGACTCGGGTGCGGTGGTGCCCCGCTTGCCGCGAGCGCTGTGCAGGTAGTTACGGCGGTGCTCGTAGTGGTGGGCGCGGCGCTCCCCTTCAGTAGGTTGTCGATGGTGAAGGTAGCCCGGCTCGGCGGCGAGGTGCTCGATACACTGGCGGCGCTCAGCCCAGCGTTGAGTAAACTACTCAAAGCCCCGTTTTCCATGTTCTGGTGTGCGGTGGCGGGGAGGGGTAATGCGACGGGCGGAGGCAAGGGGGACACAAAATGATAAGGCAAAAGAGGGTGGGGGTGTGACGGAAGTCCCGGCATCGAGTAGCCGAACGGCCGGCCGTACGGGCCAGCCATGAAAGCCCCAGCATCCCTCAAGAAGTCCGGTTGCTG
Organism: Dendraster excentricus; assembly: GCA_031471515.1. Classification (NCBI taxonomy): domain Eukaryota; kingdom Metazoa; phylum Echinodermata; class Echinoidea; order Clypeasteroida; family Dendrasteridae; genus Dendraster; species Dendraster excentricus. Next base: position 4,520 of record JAUELG010026863.1, on the reverse strand, counting down.
GCGTTTATACCTTTTTCTCCTTCTCAGGAACGAGCCGTTGTCGAACATGTCTTCGCTGGCGGGGTCGAGTGTCCAGTAGTTGCCCTTGCCCGGGTTGCCCGGCTCGCGGGGGATCTTCACGAAACAGTCATTGAGCGACAAGTTGTGTCTGATGCTGTTCTGCCAAACGGGGAACTTTTCCCGGTAGTAGGGAAAGCGATTCATAATAAATTCACAGATCCCGCTGAGCGTGAGTCTTTTCTGAGGTGACTGGAGGATCGACATCGTAATCAGAGCGATGTACGAATACGGGGGTTTCACCAAACTCGCCTTTTTCTTCTCTTCCTCCGTAAGGGGTTTCGAATCGTCAACTTTCACATCCAATTCGTCTTTCTCCGATTCCCCCGTGTACGAAGGGGAATCTCGATCGTGACTCATGTCCACTTCGACATCGTCGATCTCCGAGTTGGTGGCGTCGTCGGTGGTGCACACTAGTCTCTCGACGCTGAAAGCGGCTGAGTTGGGCAGGTACTTCTCGCGAAAGTCGGCGGCGGCTACGGCTGCGATGTCCTGGCCCGCTAGCTCGGGCTTCCCTTGCTGCTCGCTCCCCGAACGGACGTTGATCCCTTCCATCAAGTCGGCTGCAGTCACAATCATAGCGAACCAACCGAGCCAAGCCTCCGTGCGATATGCGATTGGCAGCAGTCGGCTTCTCGGGCGATGTTTATCCCAAAACTCGGCGAGAGGAGGATCTCAACAAAAGTTGCCACACTCCAAAATGCCTTATCAAAGCGAGTAGGATGCTGGCAGAGGGCACAGGTGAGTTGCAAAGGCTTGACCGATCAATCAGGTATTGAAGGTAGAGCGACGATGGTACATTATATTATGTGTCCCCTCGCGGCCAGCCCAGCGTACACCTTCCTTGCTCCTCACTCACGTCTTACGCTAGTCATGTTTGGAGTAGACCGAGTCACGTGGTTGCGGCCGCCTGTCATTTGTCGGTCGTGTCTGCCTCATTTACATATCAATGAGCGCGCAACCTAGTAGCGAACGCCTATTCCGATAATTAGGTGATTGGGGATGGCAAACAGTATCGAGCAGCGAATGAAGCCCTGGCGTGAATCCGCGACGGAAGAAGTGACCAATGGTAGGAGGTGGAACTCGAAGAAGAAGAAGAAACCATCTAAGTTGGAGATTGTCCAATTCGACTTCCCTTCCGTCCAGTCATGAGCCCGGCCCACCTCGACTGCGACTCTGTTGACAGGCAGGTAGAGTGCAGTGCACACGGGATCAGGCGGATTGGTATTACTGCTCAACCTCATGCCCTATTGATCTACTATGTAGCCACTATGCCACACACACATTACATTCCCAGTCACAGCTAGCTAGACATGCTCGACCAGGCCATTGGAAGCACGCCCGCAGTCGGCCCCAATATTATATGCATCAGGTTACTCGAATATACAAAGGGTTGCATTGCATGACGAGTAAAATTTAACAGACAATGAATAAACAATATCACAAAATTGTATGAACGATCGCAGAATACACGTTGCAAAGTGATTAAAAACATTTAATGAAGTGATTTTTTGTTTTATTTTGAACTTTATTGTATTCGACTGTTGTATTACATGTATATCTCCACTGGGAATCCAGGAAAACTAATGTTGCATTTTCCTCATCATAATTCAGCAATAGTGTCATCAATCTTATGGTCATTTTTTAGCACTACAAATTCAACAATTATGAACAGATATGGCTTTGAAGAAAAACATAATATGGCTTCTCATCAAAAAAATAAAACAAGCATATCAATACCCCTTTTTCGACTTTGTCGATGTAATAACTGACATTCATACTGTTTCACGTTAATGTTTTCCACTTCTCAAATTATTGGTATTACTTAACACCCTAATTATTATATCTCCAGCACCACATTTCGTTAGCAATTACAGAACGAGCATGCATCCATCCATCTTCGAAATACATGGTTCTCAAACATTATGCCGAACTGTTTGACAATGAAGCCATACTACTACTAGCAAGTGAATGACCGTTTTGGTAAATGTGCCGAACTATTTGCAATACACGCTAATGCGACCGCAATGTGTATGAATGAATCGAATCGTGGCTTCAGTTGCGAACTACGTGCCTGTTTAAATATTGACAATGCCTGGTATGAGGACGCCCTTCAACAACTCGATTGGCCTGTCCTCCAGTTTTTCTTCAGCGATGTTCATAATGATTATTAAATTTATTCCTAATTTATTATTCTAGTTAGTCCTGTTCAACCATTTAAATAAACAAAAATATAAAGTAGTACGGTTTTCCTGATCAAAATAAATGTATAATTGTTTTCTCTTGTTCAGCTTATTGATGTGTTTTAGGTGTGAGTGATTAATAACAAAGTTGATGTAAATAATGTATTTGCTTTACATACATTAGTTTGAATCAGGTTTGAATATGTAGCTTGATTACAGTTCCTATACCGGTCAGTACCAAGTTTCTATGAAAATGACTTATGTGTTAAATTTTTAAATTAAGACAGTTATATATTACTATGAAAGTTCATCTGTATTGGTAATTGACATGATATCTATTTTAAACTTTTGATCACAATACAAAATATTTACCTCCGTAATTTCCGGCTGTCAGCTACAGCTACAGTTATATATTGTTGTTAATAACAGGGATATGGGAGTTGATAATGATGTATTTTAAATAAATCAGCAGGAAACCGCTTTTAATTGGTAAAGTACTGAAAAATATGAAGGTTTAATGCTGAATTGTTCGAATAAAGACATTTCTTTGTTCTACGATGTCGAATGACTATGTGTGTTAATAATTATGTCACTCGGTTTTTTATTATTTAATTCTGCTCAACACATGACTCTTTTATGTCTTAGAGTGACGAAAGAAGTGGATTTTCTTTCACTTTATGCGTAATAAAGCGTTTCCCTGGAATAACAGGTAGACTGTTATAATGATTGTCGTTATGCAACGATAAAAAAACGTTAATGTTCTTTGTCCCTGAAAATAAAAAAGTGATTTTGCAAACAGGAAAGGGTGAAATTAATCTTCCAGTCGGCCAGCTCAGGTAAGGGAACACCCTAAGTGACCGGGGAGGTCACCGCAGGTGGACATTCTGGCCAAACACTATAAAACAAAAACAAATGACCAGTCAAAATAATTGTTTGGCAGGTATGCGATTATCACCAAACATCATAACATGAACCGAACAATGTGCTGAGTGTGCAAGGTGGGAACGGGGGGGGGGGGGGGGGGGGGGTGGGGGGGTCCAATCCAAAACGTGGGGGGGGGGGCAAAACGCATTTTTGCCCCCCCAAAATGCCCCCTCCACCAAAAAAAAAAAGAAAAAAGAAAGAAAAAGAAAAA
>JAUELG010026752.1:0-11738 GCA_031471515.1 Dendraster excentricus | reverse complement strand
ATGTAACATTTCCTTTGCAATGATGCCAACATTATTAAGGTTACAATCATTTTTAAACCTTCGCACGGCTACTTTAATATGTTTTGAAACTTGTTTAAATTTTCGCTATGGTTATGCATGTAACGTAATAATATGGATACACGTCGTGTAGGCTTGCCAATTACATCTAATTACACATGTGTATAGGCACAATACATGAAACGAGAAATAAAAAATGGCCGCCAGTTACCTGTCTATTAAATACGAACACCTGTCCATAGCGACCGCTTTTCGCCGGTTCCTTGAATGGTCGCTATAGACAGGTTTGACTGCAATTGTATATTTGTATATTTTTGTATAATTGCACAACGGTATTTCCAAACAGTGTCATCATAGGCCTATCGGGGTACATATTGACTTTTAACAAAAGGACAAAAATTGCGTTTCAAATTCTCTGAAAAATAAGGTATTAAAAAGTTGGTGATGATATTTATATTTAATCATTATTAATACAAAATCAGATAAAAAAATATTGTATTAAAATGGTTTCAACCAATCCGTTTTAAAGAGCGCCCTCTTGAGTAGTGACGGCTAATTTAAATGATAACTGCGATTTTACATAATCGTCTGTAAGTGTGTTTACATGGTGTGAACGGCGGAGTTGTATAAGGTATTAGTTTTTACAATGGAGCAGGTTTGGTTAGAAACATCCTTTGAAAAAGAACATCCCTAGCTATTAACATGCAAAATATTTTCTTTGATAGCCAAACTCTTGGAGTTGGCTCCATAAGAGCTATCCTTGATTCGAGTATAAGTGCCTCAGGCGAGATGAATGTGTATCACAGACCAAGACGGGAGCGCTCCCGAGCGGTTGAATGCGGTTCGATTTAGTACTCCGTTTATCAATTCGAATGGCACAATCGCAAAATTGAGCGGGAAAACCACAACTCTAACACTAATTCAACAGCGTTGGTTAGAACACTATCACAAAGACTTATCTTTTTTATTGTGCAGATAATTCCAAGCTATTAAAATGTATGACATTGTCTTTAACAGCCCAACCACTTGGAGTTGAGTCCAATCTGACCATCCCTGATTCGCGGATGAGTGCGTCTGGCGAGTATAATGTGTATCATGGACCCAGACGGGGGCGGTTAAATGCGGTTGTGGATGGTCTCAACCAGGGAGGATGGAACCCCCGTAAACGTGACACGAATCAATGGATTCAGGTAAGACATTTTTTGTGTTTGTATAATTTTTTGTTTCACTTTAAACAAAAACAACACTAAATTAAACACATGTTGATTGTAAGTATCGATAACTAATAGTTCTAAATTTTGTTCACAATACAAATATTTATCTCCGAAATTTTCAAACGTTTAAACTTTCAACTCAGAGTTAGGTTTATTTCAAATGCGGATGAACTTTCATAGTAGTTAGTATCGATTGGTGAAAATGGTAGGCGGCATGCATTACACAATGTATCCTGGTTTACAATGTATCCTACTACCGGGGTAATAATGAAATAGACCGCTTCTGCAATGTATGCAAATAAGTATGCACGTAACATAAGACTCCTCGTTGTCAATCTTAGTAATGGTAACTAGTCCGGTAAACTGCTTGCCGGAGCTCTGCCGGAACTAGTCATACGCGTAGCAGTTGCATACATTACGATGCGGTTTATTGAAAGCGCTTAGAGATGATTATCAACCGTGAGAGGCGCGATATAAAGATTGAATATTATTATTGACGACTGTTATGATCTACTAACCTCAGGTTGATCTAGGATTTCCGCATGAAGTCGTTGCCGTGGCGACACAAGGGCGTCATGATGTGGCCAATTTCCAATGGGTGACGAGCTACAAGGTCAACTGTAGCTTGAACGGTGTGACCTTTGACACTGTTGCAGCTAATGGAGAAGATGCGGTGAGTTGATTACTGTAGTCTTGAATACATATACGCATTTTGTGCTAATTTCCCCATAGCCTTCACGCGCAGCAAAAATGGCCGTTTGGGTGAACCCAGTAAACTGGCTAACGTGGAATGCTGGGTACTTTGTAGTCTTATGATCTAGAACATCGATCGCATGTTTAATATAATCCATAAACCCATTGATAGCTGTCAGCCGAGGCCTCTTTAATAAATGTATGAACCAGTGCCGTCTAAGACAGATTGCCCAATGACAAAAAAATATAAATTTATATCGATGGGCATATGAAGCCAATCTGTGACATAATCCTTTGATGTTTTTAATGTACTATTTGTTTGTAATCTTTTTCTTCTTGTGAGCAAATACACTATGGTAGAACGTAATAATTTGGCTGCACTTATCGTCCATTGTTCAAATTTCATTTAAAATATTTTAAAACATACAACGTGTGAGAATCTAAAGCATGTTTTATAAATCGGTACGCTTTAATATGCTCAAGGTTGAATTAATTTCTGTTATAACTTTAATATGAGAAATAAATACCAGCACCTAAAAATTTTTTCCAAATGATGTTTGCATATGAAGAGTTTAATTCCAAAAGGCGCTAGATCCACATTTTCAATTTCGGAGAAAATCAGGTTAATTGATCTAACTTTGTACGCATGCCTATGGGAATATGAAAATTTAACGTTAAATTTTTTATTTTGATTTTGTAATACGCCCTAATTTTCATTTAGTTTGCTTCTAGCTTATTAATAAGCTGATATCGTGAACTCATTTTTATGGAAAGTGGATTTAGCGCCTTTTGGAACTAAGCTCATCATGTTATGTTAAGTTAATGTTAAGCTTAATTTCCTAAGTTCGCTTCCTCTTTACATAGGTTTTCGCGGGTAATTTTGATCAAGACACGGTGGTTCGAAACAACTTCACAACCCCGGTAGTGTGCCGGTTTGTGCGCATTCTGCCCGTTACCTGGAATAACTGGATCAGCGTGAGAATGGAGCTCTACGGGACGCCCTCTGATCAAGGTATAAACGGTTACAATACACTGTATTTTAACGCGCGCGTATACAGTTAAAGGGGACCACCGGTCGTTATAAAACCAATGGTGAGTTATTTTGGTACTATATTTCAATATCAATCATAGTCTCATGGGGTTTGATAATTTTCTGTAATTTGAGAACAATGCAATTTATACTACAACCCGCGGAACCACAGCTATTTCGCCGTTCGGGCGTGCGACTTTGTTTGCACGACCGCTCGATCAATACGCGTCCGTTATTATTAGCGATTTATCACATAGCCTAGACGATAGTTTAAAAGTATCGCTTCGCCCGCGTTTGGTCGCACTTTGATGATATAATGTTCACATGGCATAGGCGCTATAGAGCCACTGCTAGCGCCACAGCGTGAGGCATGCACGGCAAACATGCATATATGCCTACTTCAGGGAAACGCTAGCGCGGTCCGTTCCGTGTCCTACTAAACGGGATTCTGAAACACACAATGTGCGCCGCAGGACGCAAGATGCTAGCTCTGCCGCGCTAGCACGATAGATGTATAACCTAGGACCATTAAAAAAAAGATACGCCCTTTTGCCTAACAAATTTGAACAAATTCGTAGTTGCTTTTGTACGGCAGAAGGCAGGGTGTGTCTGGTGGAAATATCGCCCGGTATCGTTTTGCTGTCGTTTGTAAAAAGGGCGTATCTCGAGATACGTGGAGATATCGCCCAGTATCGTCGTAATTTTGTAAAGGAGAAGGGCGTTTCTCGAGTTACGCCATCTGCTGTACAAAATTGACTACGAAATTGTCCACATTTTGTCTCACTCCGCGGTTCGATCCGGATATCCGGCCGCGCGCCGCAAATTATGCACAAGTAATCCATCATATCAGTCTCGGCTCCGTCGTCGTCAGAAGATACCGACAGAGACACAGAGTCGATATGTCATCAAAATAATAATTATAACGGACTGTACATTCATGAATAAACAATTATCTTGACATGACACGACATGACAAAAATCTCCCAAAGGGCCGGTTAGTCACCGGCCATCACCTAGCAATATTTGTAGACTTTAGAAACATTCAAAAAATGATCGAAGACTGCTGCGAAAACTAAAACTAAAAACTAAATGTCCTAACTGTCCTATACGACTGCTAGCTTGTCTAGCTTTGTTACGAAGATGATGTACACAATGAGATATTCACCACAATAAGTAACCTCGTTGTCATGTGCAGTTGCGTACTCGGGATTTTTCAAGGTGGGGGGGGGTATACGTTAAATTGAAAGTAGGGTTCAAACTCCCCCAAACACCAAGTTTTAGGTCTAACGGCTTGTTGAAACCCTCCCCCATTGGGTACGCCTCTGGTCATGTGCGATATTTTGAAGTTTTACGTTATGTGTTCAGTCACACCTCACGAGTCACGTGGTGAGGTGAATGGCCCATAGCATCAGTTTTCGCACGTGGCCTTGCCCAATTTGTCACAACGCAGCCACATGCTTGATTAACCGACATGTCTGGCATAATGTTGAAATCACATAGTTAATATCAAAAATCGGAATTATCTTATGTAATTTGTCATCACCTTCGTAAAAAAAATAGAAAGTCTGTCAGTGGCGGTCTACAGATAGACAGTGGCATAGCGAGGGGTGGCGGGGGGGGGGGTCAGGGAGTATGTGCCCCCAATCATTAAAAAAAACAATAAAAAACATAAGGGGGCATTTTTGGAGAAAAAAAAAGAAGTACAAAAAAAGTGTGCCCGCCAATCAATCCGACCACGCTACGCCACTGCGGATTGCGTGTATAATTGATGATTACCCCCTGGCAATTTACCCCAACCCTACATCTTAACTCATTTTCCTTTTATCACCTTGCACCAAAAATGTCAAACGTACAATTAAATTTCCACACGATCAATGGAGCACCTTAATTAATAAAGCCATGGTAATCATGCACCTCCTACATGTAATATCTTCCTACTACGCCCCGCTTAAGGCGGAGAATTGAGTATTCAGTCGAATGCACATTAACAAATGTGTCCGCATCGAGTGCTAAGACGAGCCGCTCGGGTCATTCTTCAGGCAACGGCTCAGTCGAAATTGAAGAAAAATGATCCATGACACGGTGTCACTCAAAGCGCTCTAAAAGAAAAACTACACGACTAAAATGAATGTTCTTAGTATTCATTTTCATTTGAAAAGCCACCCAACAGATGGACCTAGTAATTTTGTTGTTTTATCTTGTGAAGTGCCCCGTTCCGTTTCTAGGGGGGTACCTTGTATTATTAAATGCACAATTTTGTATGAACAAAGGCTAAAACAAATGATTTGTTTTTAAAAACGCGCCCTCTTGTGTTAAGGGCTATTTTTGACTAATGATATGGGTTTTACTACGAACGTTTGAAATTATTTATACTGGTGAAGTTATAAATATTACTTTGTTCCGTAATGGTGCATATTTTGGTGACTGAATTTAAGCTTTACCAATACTCAACTATCCCTTTAAACGATTAAGAAACACGAAACGCTACATTATAACCCTCATTATCACCATAACTTGTGGCGTTTGTAGCAAGTTTATTGTATTTTTCTTTGAACCGATTAAAGGTGAGTCCCAAACCACGCAGGCAAGCGCCACCACCCCGCAAACTGACCAACCAGAGTCCCAAGGGAGCACCGGGGGACAAGATACGTTTATACACTGTTGTTCAGAAAGTTGGAATCAATTTTCTAGGTCAAATGTCATTCTTGAATATTTTAGAATAAAACTAATGGTTGTATAATATTTCCAAACTAAGAATGCCAAATAAATGGTTGCACGAAGTTGCATTAATTAAAGGGGTTGTATAGTTTTGGATAGACTGAACTAAAGCAATCCTAAAGAGTAACATGACTCCACCATGCTCGAAAGCTATACAAAATTACAAACGACTAACTAATTAAAACGCATGTTATCATATAAGAAGAGCAATTTAAACGCCATTTTCTAAAAAAACATTGGTTTAAATCATTGTCATACAAAAGTATGCATGTGACATTTTATTGAAATTATAATTAGATCATCAACAACTATTTAAAGAATGATTTTGAAAAATTTTTGAAAAAGAGCAAGCATTTTTGGTTTATCTTTTTTGTATGCGTCTTGTCATTTGGCCCCCAAATAGTTATCTTATCAAATAAGTGTATTAATATTTTAGCCGTTTCTGGGTCGTTTTTGACGAAATAAATTTTATTCTGCCATTAAAATTGCGTGGTCTCCCAATTTCGACACTCTTTTTTTTCATTACCTCACCAGCGCCATCTCTACCAAAACTAACTTCTTTAATGTGGCCTTTTGTTTGAGCTTCGAAGGTAACTTATCAATGACTGAAGTGTTCGGATTTTAAAGTCTAGCTGGAAGAGCAGTGGCGTAACAGCCGGAGGACAGGAGGCACACCCCCCCCCCCACCCCCCTCCCCAGAAGGATTTCGGGGGGGAGGGGGAGAGGGGGGTATCTAGCTGGAAAATCTACCAAAACATAGGGAAAATAACAGGCACCTGTTGCAGCGCCACCACTGCGTGGGAGACTTTCAAATGTGTTTTTTAACAAATTTTAACAAATTATTTCTTAACAAAAGAAATATATTTCTTTAGAATGGTAATAGGTTTGTATATTTAGCAAGATAGGTTTTAGATTAAATATCTGTTCTGGAAAAATGCAAACACAATCATGTACACCACTATTCACGAAAACGATGTTGTTGTTTTTTTAAGGAAAAGGTTTCCCCAAGTAAAAATGTGGATTGAACGAAAGAAAAACATTTTTAGAAGGCCAATAGGGAAAGTTTGAGCCAATTTTTATTTTCAATTCAAAAGTTACGATTTTGGAAAGTTTTATTTGCCGTCCTCATAGATGGCAATTTGCAAAATGATGTGTTTGCATCGCAGGACAACCTTCCACTAACTGTGTACACATACGTTTCGTTTTTCCTGGATTTCGCAGGGTTTCCTTAAATTTACGCACATTTACCCTTCATCTAATAAATCTGAGAATGACACTTAAAAGGACCATGCTCTTTTCCGGGAAAAGTGACATTTTGAATGATTTTACAGTTTCAATGTTCGGTTGTCCATCTGTGACATCAGAAATTTGGCAAAGAGCTGACTAAGAGGGCAGTAAATAAGATTTTGCTCAACACTTTGAAAAAAAAACAACATAATTATTGATTGTTTTTTCAAAATATGCTGAAACTGTTGTGTTAAGGTGTTTATATGTGTTCTCTATTCACACAACCTATATTGCCGGTCGCCATGTTGAACTAGGCTAGTTTGAGCGCACCGCATAACACAGTTAACAAGATTACTTTTTTCCAATTAAAATGCAAGCACAAAAAAATGAAAAATTGTCCCGCCTATTCGCTGAATTTAAATAAATTTAAGTAAGCTATTTAAATTATCTACTTTATAACTTCATGTCCACAAATTTTTTCTAAAAAGTAAAATATATAGATCAAAAACAATCAAGTAATTTTTACAAAAACAATTCCTAATTATCAAATAATTTCTAGTTTTAACTAATGAGCCTATAGAACATATTTTGGTAAATTGGTACTATTTATCATTGTTTAGGGTTGACTGTTTTTTTTTTGTAATGACTTGAATGATCAATACAATACAAAAATTATAAATATTCATAATTTTTTTATTCAGTTGTGTTTAATAACATTAATAAGGACCTACGGAATACAGCGTACTTTGGCGATTATTCCAAAGCTGATGACTCGCAAAATAGGTCTGGCCAACAAAAAGAAAGTAAAAACAATCCATGAAAATAAATACAGTGCTAAATTAAAACAATGTTCGTATTGGCAAACCTCATTTAGTTGCTAGATTACGCCTCACCCACAATTATGGGCCTAATCGGCAGCGTGATTGACACATGATTGACAATTCATTGTCTTCCCTCATGACGTGTCATCTACATATTTTAGTTAATTAGTCCGTTCTTTAGATGGCGTCACACTTTGGCTATTTGAAGGGGGCGTTCCCAGGGCAATTACATATCTACTAATTGCCCCAAAATGGATTGCTTTCATGAAAAATTACTGTCATATTATTTTTCTTCAGGACAAAGTACGTATGGAGAGCACAATATAAAATTAGGCCATCGAGACGCTAAAGTTCATTTTATGTTCTTGTTCGTGTTTATATCAAATATGTATTGTATTTTACTTTTAACCGACTATAGATGGGAACCAAACCATGCATACAGACGCAACGACCCCGTACACTGAAAATCCTGGGACGTATCAGGGAAACGTCGGGACAACATCGGGACAAAATGGACAAGGTACGTTTATATTTAAAGGTGACCATCCGGCAAATAACAACACATAACTGCATGTTTTGGGTACTGTTTTGTGATATGTTAAATAGGTACGTAACATTTTGCAAAGTGGTGTGTAATTAATAAACAAAGCAATTAATTTCCACCACTTACGGAACCACTATAATTCTCTGGTCCTTGATTTGCGAGTGCACCAGTGCTGTTCACGCGTACGTTTGAAGGCAGTAAGTAGTCTTCGCAATTCAGACCGCATGAACGCATGCATTATAATTGTGATGCGTTTTCCATTTTTTTTAATTTTTATTAATGGACCACTAAACACTGGAATGATCTTCTTTGATAAGAATATCAGTTTTTGTGGTGGTACCCAATACTCTGCTGGAAATGCGTGAGCGTGTGTGATCCCGTGCACGGTCATGCACAAGCATACATGCACATCTAACAATCAATTGGCTTCGCAATGTCGACATTTTTCATCATGTTCAAATATAAAATGAGCAGTATAAGTAGTAAAGCTGTCATTAACAGATCAATTATCAAGTTTTTAAAAGCTACCATGCTTATCACAGTTGTGTACAACTGAGCATAACTGATGTTGGATACATTTACACTGTGTTTGTTCTACTAATGTTGTTTGTATCTTTAATTGCAAAATCCGATATCGACCTGGTAGACGAGTCCTATACGGGATCGAAAAGTACAACTGGCATCGTCATCGCCGTCATCATCATCCTTATCGTCATCATCACCATCGTCATCATCGTTGCCTATTGCATTGTATCCAGACGACGTCGAAATAAGGCGGAAAAATTGGAGGAGGAGGATGAAACGGTCAAGCTCGGTGGAGATGAAGCGAAGATTGCCGAGACTAAAGCGTGAATGTGCAATCAATCAAGCAATCGAGGCTCGCTCGCTGGTCATCTATCTATCTAACTATCTATCTATCTATCTATCAATCCATCTATCTATCTATCTATCTATCTATCAATCCATCTATCTATCTATCTATCTATCTTTCTATCTATCTGTCTATCTATCAATCTATCTATATATATATATCTATCTATCTATCTATCTATCTATCTATCTTTCTTTCTATCTATCTGTCTATCTATCAATCTATCTACATATATCTATCTATCTATCTATCTATATATCCTATGTCTCTCCACTGCAGAAGGAATGCTTCTTCCTCATCATTCCATCTTCTCCGATCTTGTGCTAGTCGTATCCGTATCACACCCCAAAATTATTTGATTTCATCCATCCAACGTCTACTCTGACTGCCTCTTCGTCTGGTTTGTGTTATTGGTGTCCAATTAGTTATATTATGTGTCCATCTGTATACATTCCTGTATGATTTCCTGGCTGGTCATAACGACCGCTATTCATAATAGCGTGTGACTCCCTATACCTTAAGCGAGTATGAATAGTGACACCCTTTTTTGTTGTATGAATATTGGTCCTTCACGCACGTCTAGAAAGTTAAATGTTATGAATAGCGGTCCTTGTCGCTAGCGGGTTTTATGAAAAGCGGCCCTTATGACTAGCGAGGTTACCCCAATCAATTAACCTTGTCAGGTTACCCCAATTAATTAATCTAGTCAAGAGCTGTACATTTATTTATTTTGACAAGGCTGTCATACCTGTATACAATGTTTTTTTTTGCGATTGATAAAACAACGGGTGTTGGTAGGAGGTTTGTAAAGTGGTGAAAAAAAAATGAAGTTAAACATTGTAACCCATGTTGACGCTACACATTTACAACATGCTCCAAATAAATAAATAAATTGTCTACACAAATGGTGAAATTTGTCGGTTAGCAAGCTCTAACAGTCACATCATTAGAAATAATAAAATGGTTTGACTGGTATACAAGCAGCAATTAAAGGGAGAGTTTAGTATTGGTAACACATAACTTTAGTTAAGCTTTAGACTTAGTTATCATTCAAAAATAACCGTTTACGCAAGAGTGCACTGTTTCCAAATAAAAATCGTTGATTTCAGCCTTTTTTCATACAAAAATTGTGCATTTAATGTTTTAATTCACTAGAATTATCACCAACGACTTTTTTAAAACCCATTTAGATTGTTTTCACAGCAGTTTACGGCATTTTTTTATTTTTCAAATTGTTCTTAAAAATATTGCAAAGTGATGGCCGGTGACTAACCCTTTTGAACAAACAAATATTTATGGATATTTCAGCCGTTTCTGTTTATTTTGTCGTTCTTTCGAATTTGACAGTCAGTTTTTCATTATCTCGCAAAAATTTTAGTGGGGCACTTCGGGATTTACCGATACTCAACCCTACCTTTAAAAGATGTTTAAACCATTGTTTAAACAAACCTCATTTGTGAATTTCACCCATAGTAAGCGTTTTCAACCAAAACCTGTGAATGCACAGAAATAATGGAGAAATGCTTTTATTTACATTTTGCAGCAATCAATATCTCAAGAAACTTTTTCAATACGCGTAATAATATTCCTCTACTTATATAAATATAACACACGCAGTAGTAGCCATAAGTGTTTTATTGTAAAATCCAGATATCCATAATTATACAGCAAATCCTTTGTTTAGCGACCACCTAAGGGAAATAGTAAAATTATCAATGTAGAAGAGTGACCTCTACATACAGCTTCCATGAAAATCCGATTTTCACCAGGGAACACTGTATTGTAAGACCGACAAAAGAATTTTCTTCTTCCGTATGACATGTGCACAAATTATGAATTCAAATCTAAGTTTCTCAGCCAGATCAGAGCAGCATCAGTTGTCTGATGAATCCCCTAAAAACTATCAGGAAAACATCGGAGAGGGCAGTCATTTACCACATGCTGCACTGTCTGGTCTAGATTCCCGCAGTCACATGCATGGCTGCTAACTGTTGAATAAGTTGTACGTATGAGAACGTGGTCATCTTTTGTTAGAAAGAAAACAAATTAATTCACACTTTATTCACTATCGATGTTAACAATTCATGTAATAACGGTTGTGGGCATGGTATCATACCTTGTTTTAAGCATATTTACACTGGTATCGGTGGGGAACAACTTTCTTAAATATAAACATTAGAATTAACTAATACAATGTTGCGTACTTTTCGGTTATCGTACTTTGATGAATAACTGTTTTAGCAGTGTCAATGAGTATTGTCCAAATGTGTATGGTGGTTGAATGGTAACCTAGTTATAGTATAGTAAGGTTTAAAGGGGAAAGGTAGCATCGTATTAATCCTCAAAATCAAATGTTAATAATAGCGGATCCCTAAAGCGTGGACTGATTCTTTTTCAAATTTCCAATTCCTAAAAAGATATTAACGATTGATTTGTTAAGAGGTGTTAAGAAGTTGACTTATCTACTGGACCACGAATTCCATTGCGCACACGGTCATATATGTTAGCGTTCATTTAACTTTCAATTATGACACAATTCGTAGGGTACAGAAATAAATATTGCTTCAACCACTCATCAGAGATCGCGGAACCGGAAGGGGGG